>JACEGR010001672.1:0-156983 GCA_014170235.1 Listronotus bonariensis
AGGATTTTGCTCTGGGAAAGGAGAAAGTTACAGGTGGATGGGAATTAGCCCCCCTGCTGGGGGAAATCATCTATAATAATAACATCAACTATATGAATAATAAAAAATGGTGGTATTAAAGTAAAAACAAAAACAAAATAACTAAAGTTAAAACAAAATAACGCACCTAAATTATTTCTTATTACCTACTACTTATTACAATAAAATATCAATACGGCGTTTTTTAACGCGGGCCATTTGGTCTAGCACCTCTTTTTCTGAAACTAAAACTTCTGGATGGATAAACATTAATGCTAACCCGTTAAGTCTCTCTTGTGCCGTGAAATTTCTTAAATAGTTTTTTAAAAATTTCAAAGAGGAAAATGATCTTTCACATGAACAAGTCGTAACTGGCAAAGTAGCCATTATTTTTAATATTTCATAATAGATGTTTATTGCACAAATCTAATGCTTTTAAGGCATTTTTAGGTTTCTTGTCAGTATTTTTTAAAAAATTAAACCAAATGTTGGCTTCTCCTTTAGCAGCAGTCACATCAAGCTGGTAAAATTCTGCCAAAGATTTTACAGAACTTATTACCAGATCAACATTTTCAGTTGTGTTACACAAGATATTTTGAAATGGTTTTAAAATTTCTGTATGATTGGTAAATTTTGCAGTTATGGACTCAATGCTTTGATCGAGAAATGGAACAAACACAGCTCTACGAAAATAGTCTTCAACTGTATCAGCAGGTATATTATTTCGGAGCGTCTGGCGCCCAGTAGTCCGCGGCTTGATTATGGGTATTTCAAATTTTTCACATAAATTTTTAATTTTTTCAAATAAAGTGCTAAATGTTTCTTCGGCCGTTTGCCTCATTTGACTTAAAGATGCTTTAATGGATATTGATGAATCAACAGCTAGCCTTAAATCTAGATTTGTTGACTGTAAATATTTGCTCAGCGGCAATGTTAGATCAAATACTGACTGTATTATAAAGAGTGAGACAAAGAAACTACACTGAGAAATCGCAGAAATCAACTGTTGAGCTTCACTTGATGTTTTCTTTGTCTTGCCATGTTGTGATTTCCATTAAAGCTTTAAGAACAGGCTCCAATAATTCAATAAATGCATCCACCGAGTCATGACGTTGGATCCATCGTGTGGGGCACGGCCTCTTTAATTTTGTTTTTTGTGTTCTTCCTCAAGACGCTCAATTTTATTTTCTAATACCCTTTGCCTTTTGGGAAAATTAAAAACACAAAAATCGCTTCTATTGTCCCAAAACAATTTCTGATCTCTGGTAAAGAGCAGCCTTCTGAGAGTGCCAAATTGAAGCAGTGCGAAGAGCAATGTACATATACACAGCTTTTGGAAATCTTTCTCGCACAATAGCTTGTACGCCTCTTAAATTGCCACTCATAGCACCAGCACCGTCGTAACCTTGCCGGACTAGTTCAGCTTTTATTCCTAGTTCAGCAATTGCGTTAAAGATAATATTCGCTAAAGCTGACCCTGTCGCTTCAGCTACGGGAATGAACTGCAAAAATCTTCTCTCACTTGCTCGTTTTTTATATATCTAACGCAAAATGACAATTGACTAATACCAGATATATCGGTTGTTTCGTCAGCCAAAACTGAAAAATATTGTGCGTCATTAAAATCTTGCACCAGTTTTTCCAAAATAATTTTATTAAATGCTGATATAATTTCATTTTGTGTTTGCCAGCTAATGTATGTTGCATTTAGACCAGCTGTGCTTAAATGCTTTATTAGAATGGGATCACCTGACTTGATTCTAAATTTCAAGAGTGCTCGAAAATTACCTTCGCCCTTTTAGGGGTAGTATCATCTATTTTAAGTGTTCCGAAATCTCGATGACCTCGAAATGACATGCCCATGCGAGCCAAAAACATGGCAGTTTTAATAATTGGTTCCAAGCGTTGCCTGTTTTCCATTATTTGCTCTTTTTTACCCTCGTTGATTTTTAAGATAATATTGTCGCCTTCTTATTCGTTGTCTAAAAAATTGCTGCACGATTTATGCAATTCTTATGATACAGCAAGTTTTCGTGATTTTTAAATTCCTGTGGAGCATCTTTCCAATCCCTAAATGGCTTATTTACCAATTTTCTTGCTTTTGATCCTTGTTGCCCAGTAACGGTGGAAAACAGTCCACAATATTTACAAAACGCTGAATCTTGAGTCTGTGAATATACCAGCCATTTCCACTCATATAACCACTTGGCTTGGAATTTTAAATTCCTTGGCCCTGAAGATGGAAATTTAAATCCTAAATCTGGTGTCCAAGGTTCTTCAAGAAGTTTCTTCTTTGTAGCACTGTCTATGATTTTCCCGATGTAAAGTCCAAAATCAAGCTGGTGAGTTTTATTTGTAAGATCAGTTGCAGCCTGTCCCTAAAAAAAAATAAAAATAAACATACTACAATTCACAATCGCTCTTCCCAGAACAAAGTACATTAAAGAGGCAAACTAAATGTCTATCAAATAATAAATGTTAACCCCGGTATTGTAGGTATTGATTTTACAGCTTTGGCATTATATAAATTATAGTAGGTATGTAAAATGAAAAAAACTGAATTGCTGGTATACGTACAGCTACAGAATCGGTGGCTTGGATGATTGATCTAGAAGAACCCTCAGTTGCCCGTTGTTCGTGTTTTTCAGTCTCTACATTGACCTAATAAATGAAAAAAAAATATCTATAATAAAATAAAAGAGGTAAAATAATGTAAAAACTGCTTAAAATTAGAGAAAACTAATAAATAATTAGCTAATAAAAGTTAATATACTTTCTTTGATTTAACTGAATCTATTTTTTGCCATCTTTTACCAGTGTTTGCCCCTCTGTGCGTCGCGTGCCGTTGCCTTGTGATTTCTTACCGTAAATCTTTTCAATCGATAGAAAATCCTGGTATTATTATTTACGGTAAATTAACGTAATCAATTTTGTACTTACCACATTTTCATCTAGCTTTGGCTTTTTAAAAAGCTCCCTATGTATTTCTCCATTTTCAATATTTCACACGCACTATTTCAAAAAATTAACTGCAATTAAGCGAACTGCTTTATTATGCAATGCACCTGCGACACGCATGGTATTGTTTTGATTAGCTACGTTCGTCACCTCGGTGAAATACCGAAATAATCCACAACGCGTGGCGCACTCTCGTGCGAGATCACCGCAATTTGATGAAAACTCCTGAAAATCAATATACCTACTTAGTAAAGTAACAAATGATCTCGCGCGATAGTTCGCCAGGGGTTCAGAATTTTTATTCAGTGGGTATTATTATTATAAAACCATTTTTCTAGTTGTGTATGGGTAAACCATAAAAAATAAATATTATAATTTTAATACAAAACTATAACAACGCATGAACAATTGTTAGGAAAAAGTAGGAATTATTTTTCTTAAAAACTAAAAAAATTTCAAGCTCTGGGGGTTTTAACCCCCAAAACCCCCCTCTGCTGCGCCACTGATTATTTGCTACAAAAACGGAGCGAGTTTTACTACTACCTGTACCTGGGGCCTATAGTGCTACAAATTGTAACTATGTAGCTTACAATTGCATGAATATTAACCAGATTTTTTTCCGTAAAACAACTTAATTATTTAAACTGAAAATACACAATTCCTTCTTTGTAGTTCAAAAGTTACGACTCTGCCACACAGTTAAGTATCTAAAATAACAAATTACCTCCTCCTAGAGCTGTCATCTTTCGTCTTTTAGAACGGCCCATTAGCAAATGATCTAAGTGGAAGCCGAGCGCACATAAACAGATCTCCCGGGGAAACGTTAAGTCACGTGTGAAGGATCACTGTCACTTTGTCATCCATCAAGATGTCTGACTGGTGGTTTTAGATTGGTGTGAAAAGCTCAAGAATGAGCTTAGAAGCGAAGTGAAAATAGAACGCATGGGTGGAGGCGAAACGTTTTCTCTGGCTGTTTATATTAAAGGACTAAAAGAGATAAACAGTTTAAAAAGAAATGAAAAAGACTTCAAAACAATAATAAAACTTAAGAAAAAGTTAAAAATAAATAAATAAAGAATTCAGGTACTGCCATATTATCCAATAAAAGTATAAAAAGCTTTTGTTTATTTGGTTATTAATATTGAGTTGTTCAACACATATGTTGTTATTCGATTTCTTTATTTTTTTTTACTTCTAGTGGGTAGTGGGTTTTATTATTGTTCAATTTTTTTAAACTGTTTATTTTTCGTTTTTTAGTTTATTATTATTACTATTAAATTAAAGAGTATAGTACCCCTACGGTGAAAGGGTTAATTTTGCCTCAAGGTTGTCGATTCTAAATGCGCTCCTTTATTATTGAGCATATTTCCTACCTAGAGGCAGCTTTGTCGCGCGAACAACGTACAGCAGAGAGAAAAATAGGTCTAGCACCTTTCTCTTTCGCGATTTTGACTTAGTTTATTTATGGGACCACCGCGGAAGTACACTCTTTTAAATAAAAAAAAGAATTTTAAAAATTGCTTTACAAACGCCGGAGTAATCGCGTGACATACTCAAAAAAACACGGGCGAATTGAGAACTTTCTTGTTTTTAAAGTCAGTTTAAAATAAAAAGCTGTTAAACCCAAAATGATGAGTAGTGTATTACATTAAATTAAGTTTGAAAAGTGACTAATTTCACACGAGTGGGAATATTTTAACACCCTGTATCTCTGAAAGAAAGCGTTTATACAGTGTGTCCCAGGATAGGTATTACAAGAGGACAATAGGACCAAAATTTTGGAATACCTGGAAAACTGGTCTAAAAACTAACCCAAATTAAAGCTAAATTTATAGATTGACGTTTCCGCTACCGATCACCATTTGACGTTTCGGTTTTGGATATATATGAAAACGGTATTCAGAAACTATAAATTGACAAAAGAAAGGAAGTTGTTGTTTCATCTTTTAACTAAAAACGTTAAATGGCAAATGGAAACAAAAACGTCAATCTATTAATACAGCTTAATAAATACAAAATTTTACTCGGACTGATAATATACAGGGCGAGTTATAACTAAAAATATGAAAAATGTCCAAAAGTATATTACCTTAATTTTGAAAAATGGACAAAAGGTTTTAAAATACTTGGCGTCGTAAGGCAGCGAATTTTTTTATATATATTCTTTTAAATTTTGCTTCCTCTTACCCCTTATTTATTTTAAGTTGTAAGGCGTACCATAAAAACCTGACAATTACATTTTTTAACTCTCATGCTTTAACTTCAATTTTTGACATAAAATTCAATTTTTGACCTATACAATTTTCTTCCATTAAAAAAAAATAAAAGTAGTTAACTGCTATGCATTTTTCATATTTTCAGTTATAATTCACCCTGTATAATAGATATTGGAGTAAAATTTTGTTTTAATTAGTTTTAAACCATGCGACTAGTTTTCCCAAAATGTCCTTTTGAAATTCAAAAATTTTGGTCCATTTGTTCCCTTGTAACACGCTTCTTGGGGCACACTGCATAAGAAACTAGGGCTTAGTTTTGACGTAGAATATGCCATTAAAATTTGGTGCATTGAAACACCCTGTATAGAATAAAAACCGTACGTATTATTTATCATAAGATTTATGAAGTTCTCCGCTATAATATCGCTAAACTAAGACGTTAGCTTGTAGTGTGGGTAATAACCGACACTTAGTATTAGTAATGCAAAACGGCACAGTGCATGTCAGTTCGCCATTATCGCATAAACAACGGTCGTTGTTGCATTTCGCATCGCATGCCGCCTCGACAATTATCGGGATCCGTTTACTTCGGTTTATTACGTTTATGACTCTCAAACAGCTTCTTTAATTTATGCTAATTGGACGAAATTATAAAATGAAATTAGTTATGGTTGGTAGATTGGAGGTTGCTTTCTATTAAAGGATCTGAATATGTCTTTATCAACTATAAATTACAAATCGTCGTTTCAAAAAGTTACTTCACTATTGGTCCCGTTACACATGAGACGTATGTACGAACGCCCTACGCCTGACAAAAAGTTTTGCATTAAAAGTAACGTAACCTAACGCCTACTGGCGGCTAGCAACAATTTTAGTTTGGTTTCGAGTCCTCTGCATGCACCAAACGTAAAGTTTTCTAAAGGCTCCTTCAGACAAGCATGAATATTCACCGTTTTGCTTGCGCATTCGTAATGCAAGACGGAGTGTGTGAGGTATCAAGTTGAACGTTTTGTCGATTGCGTACCGTCAATTACTTGGCTTGAACCGAATTAGGCCCCCTTGGACATGCATGCAAATCCACCGTTTTGCTTGCGCAGTCTTAAGTCGTAATGCAAGACGGAGTGTGTGATGTATCAAGTTGTACGTTTTGTCCATCGCGTACCGTCAATTGCTTGGCTTGAACCGAATAGGCCCCATCAGACACGCATGCATATCCACCGTTTTGCTTGCGCATTCTTAAGTCGTAATGCAAGACGGAGTGTGTAAGGTATCAAGTTGTACGTTTTTTCAATTGCTTATACCGTCAATTACTTGGCTTGAACCGAATTAGGCCCCCTTAGACCTGCATGCAAATCCACCGTTTTGCTTGCGCAGTCTTAAGTCGTAATGCAAGACGGAGTGTGTGATGTATCAAGTTGTACGTTTTGTCCATCGCGTACCGTCAATTGCTTGGCTTGAACCGAATAGGCCCCCTCAGACACGCATGCATATCCACCGTTTTGCTTGCGCATTCTTAAGTCGTAATGCAAGACGGAGTGTGTGAGGTATCAAGTTGTACGTTTTGTCAATTGCGAACCGTCAATTGCTTGGCTTCAACTAAATCAACCGCTGGTTGATTTTTTCGCTCGTGTTCAAAACTTGCTTGCAAGTAAGGGGGATTTGCATGCGTGTCCGAGGGGGCCTATTCGATTCAAGCCATGCAATTGACGGTCCGCGATCGACAAAACGTACAGCTTGATACCTCACAAACTCCGTCTTGCATTACGACTTAAGACTGCGCAAGCATTCGTCTATGAGCATTCTACTTCTCGTTCCATATCTCTGGGCATAGGGCGATCGTACATCTCATGTGTAACGGGTCTTATAGTAATTCTGAGGATGATTGCATAATATAACGAATACATAGTAAGATCAACAGCGATTCCAAAGTGGTTCACTCTGCGCAGTGATGTGTAGTTTTTTTCCGGATATGTCAGGAAAATATTTAAAAAATAAGTTACTTGAATAATGTTACAATTATTATAAGAATATACTATTTGTTGTTAATTAGTTTAAAATGTTAATGTTTACATAAAAGGAACTTATTTAATAAATCAGTGTTAAAAGCACTTAAAACCAAATTATCTTATACTTTAACTACTTTTAAAGTCGTAAAACAGTACTCAGTCAGGGGCGGTGATCACGTGATAAACGTCATGCGCAAGATCCTCCCTTGAATCTTCTCATATGACGCTTGTATTTATTTTATCATGGATTGCGGGGCTTAAACCTAAATTCCTATTTTTATCACCTTATAACAATATGAATGTATTAACAATAATTTAATTAGAAAATGAAAGAAACATGTGTCGATTTTAGGGGCTGCAGCCCGGCAACCCCTAAAGTACGTCTATAAAAGTGCCACGAAATTTTAAACAGTGTACATTTCACCACTTTACTAATTTCGTGATTCGAATGTCTTAAATAATTGATGAATTACCGCAATAATATACACATAAACAATATACAGGGTGATCATTTTTAAGTGGGCACTATTGCTAACTACTTTATTATTGGAGATACAAACTCAGTTAAATTAGTAATGTTGTCCGCTAATTAACGTGCTGCCAATAAAAAACAAATAAACATCGGGTTTTGGATTTATTGCACAATATATACTTTTGTAAATAAAACACCCTGTATATTATATCACCATTTGAAAGATCTATCAGAGAGCTTTAAAAAAGTCAACATGTGATGTATCCAATTTTTAATAGTTTCGGAAATATGACCATCATCAGGAATTTAATAGTAAACTGGCATTTTTAAATAAACACCCCGTATACGTCAGCATAAAATAGATATTTTAAAGAGCTTTAAGAAAATACCACATTTGATATGTCTATCTCTTATAGTTTTGACAATATGGCCATCCATATGTGAATATTGTGTAACAAGTTTTGAAAAAGGCTCTTTGCACACGGGTGTGATAGTTTATCGGTACAAGCCGTTGGCAAGTGCCGTAAGTCTCACGAGTGTGCAATGAGGCGATTTCAAACGTGTTGCACACTATTTTGGTATGTCAGTATTGACATTGACATAATTTTGGATTGGTTGATGTAATTCACTTTTTTAATTACTTTCGGTTTGAGCGTAAATAACTGCTACTTTCAAGTTCTAAAAAGAGACACTGATATATTTTATCTTATTTTAATAGAATATGATAATTTAAATACAATGACACTACATATGTCATTTTTTGACACTTCTGCTGTCAAAAATTAAATTTTCAAAATTCCAGAATGCCATGAAAAAATAAAATTAATAGTCTTTTGATGTTTCCGGCTTTTCGGGGCGGAGTCAAAGTTTGCAAAATCGTATTTATGGTCATAACTCCTTTTTTTCGAATGAAACGAGAGTGGCTTGTTAGCATATCCTAAATGAACATTTTATTCTGAATAATTTGGTACCACATAATAAGCAGTATTTCGAAAAATATTTTTATCCAAAAATCATGCACTAAAATTATTCTAAACCAACCATTATACTAAATAATAAATATCAATTTATGACAATATCAGGTATTTATTAGGCTGTCAAAAATTTTTGCAACCGTTCAGATAATGCGCACCTCAAATTTGCCGTTTCAGCAGTGCCATGTTTGTAACATTATACGATTGTTTGTTATTCCAGCAGTAGTTTTAAGATGTTGGAAACTGTTTGAAAAGTTTGCAAACTTTCTTTAAACAATTCTTCTTTGCGTTTTTACGATTGTTGCTAACATGCTTCCAACATTCTGCTGGAACAAACCTATTATGTGTTCTGTAGAAAAACTCTTACTCGAAATACCACCAATGTGATACCAAATTATTTGGAATAAAATGCATTTCTAGGATATGCTACTGAACCACCCTTGTTTCATTAAAAAAAATAAGTTATTACCATAAATAAAATTTTGCCAACTTTGACTCTGCGCTAAGAAGTCGTAAAAACAAAAGACGATTAATTTTATTTTTCCATGGCTATTTGTCTTAAAATAAACCGTTTTAGCTTAATCATGGCATTTTGGATTGGAATTTAAAAAAATAAATTGATGACAGGAGAAGTGTCAGAAAATGACATGTAAGGTGTAACTATATTAAGAATATCCTATTTTATCAAAATAGGATACAATCTACCAGGGGTTAAAACCAAAAAAATGAGGACACATCCTGTGTCACCCGGTATACATTACATTATAATTTAGTATCTGACATATTATCAGGAAATTTCATTTGTCCTATTTTCTCGGTATATAATTTAAATTCATCAAAACATGAAAAATTTGACAGCTAATCACAAACAAATTTATTAAAAATCCCCTTTAAATCTTAATTGAAAAAGACCATATTAAAATTATTTCCTGACATACAGCGATTTAGTTTCATAATTTGACAGGACAAAAATAAAATTTGTATACAATATTACTTAAAGCAATATTATTTCCATTTGCTAATTTATTCATTTACTATGTGTATAGATAAAAAGACAGGGACAAAAATGCTTTAACAAATTCCTAAGGCTAATATATGACGATATA
The DNA here is from genome assembly GCA_014170235.1 of Listronotus bonariensis. Lineage (NCBI taxonomy): Eukaryota > Metazoa > Arthropoda > Insecta > Coleoptera > Curculionidae > Listronotus > Listronotus bonariensis. The sequence continues at coordinate 9,751 of JACEGR010001672.1, forward strand.
ACCTAACTTATCTTAGCCCAAAAGGGTATAATTTTGGAGATCAAAAATTTAATTTGGTTTAAGTTCTTTATAATTATTCTTTTTAGTAATGGGCGTTTTTGTAGGTAAAAAGTTAGAATTTGCTATGAGTTTTATTTTAAACTGTAAAATACTTCACCTTTGGTATTTTGCACAAATTAAAAACCATGTGCCACGCTGTATTTAACTTTTACAAAAGAAAAATCTGGTTTTTAACAGATTTTACCAAGAAATGTATGGTTGGTAAAAATTGATTTGTGCAACAATTTTTGAGATAAAGTTTAAATAAACAAGTGTCCTCAATGCTTTAAGTTGTAACATACAGAGTGACCAAATTTAAAAATAAAAACAGATTTTTTTACCACTCTGTTTCTAATAGTATAATAGGTACCAAGGTACACCAAAGGTACCAATGACATAGGTTTATTTAGACTTTTTTCTTAAAATAACCTTTTAAAGATAAGCATCTTATTTTGAAACACCCTGTGTACTTTAGACATGGCCATACAGAGAGTTGTTTTTATTTAATCCAGATATCTCATAAACGGTTGCTCACATCAACCTTTACCACGTCTACCTTTTTAGGTAAAATGTTGGAGAACGGGGTGGAATTTGATTTTTGTCCGAAAAAATATATTTTTTTGCTTTCAACAATTAAAAACATCTGATAATGAACAAATATGGTATGACTATTTCAAACGGAAAAGAAGCTTGTTCGTTTTTAGGATTTATTTTTAATTACAATAAGAACCTCTTTTACAATGTTTTGGTAATCCTTGGTTTACTCTAGTACTACCCTAGAAACAAACCTTACTTTATACAAATTAAAACATTAACGATGTGAAATAGTAACATATTGTGTAATTGGCGGATTTTTAGCAAGGACTTTATTTATTCGTTTTTTAACTAAAGTGACCACACATCCGGATTTTGGCGGGACAGTCCCGCTTTTTGGAGGACTGTCTTGCGTCCCGCCGATGTTTAAAAATGTGCCGATTTTTGGTGGGACTGGTTGTAAACAACGAAAAGAAAAGGTTTTCGCGGAGATGAGGACCTTTTCTTTTTTTTGCTCTTCAAAAAATTGGGAAGATAAAAAATAAACCTTAAGAATGAGTTGACACATTTTAAAGGTTTTTTGGTTTTCAAAAAAATTGAGGGGGAAAAGTCTATCTTATTTCATTTTTTCCCATGTGTCCCGATTTCAATTATTCAAAATGTAGACACTTTATCTTTAACCCTTAGACTAAAGTTGACATGACCTGTAAAAAAAACAAAAAAAAATCTGCAGCCAAAAATTTTTTCTAATAAATAATTTTCAAAATTAGTGGGTCACTTCAAGATGTTAAGTAACACCACTTTTTTTAAACAGTTCTTTTTAATAGGTGATAAATTTTCCCCCAGGCTAAGATGTTTTTTATTTCACTCCGCTCTATTTTACGGGTTCTACAGAATCATCAGTATTTTGACCGTTCGACTCGACAAGTTGCCCGCTGTGCGACGAAGTATTTTCCTATAAATTTAAGCACAAAAGATTTCCGGAAAGCGTGAGCTGGAGGTGACGTTATGTTAAGGCCCGTCAGTTGATCAAAGAGCTTAATTTTATGATGAAAGGGACGTTTTTGCTCTAAAAGAAATACTTGTTTTAGCTTTATTTTAAATTGAAAATGTTTTTGGTGGAATAGAGGCGCTTAGACATCTCGCAGCAATTTAATTTTTTAGTTTTAAAATTTTGGTATTATAGCTGAGGTTAAAAAGATTGCGAGTCTTTGTAAAACAGCAAAGAGAGGAAGTTATAAAACTATGAAAAATAAAGACTTATTTACCATATTTTTTAGAAGGTTGAATATTGTATTCATCTGAAAAGACTGGAGATACTCATCAGTTGAAACGTTTTGGTATTAAGTTTTGAATTGTATAGAATTTCAAGGTCGTTTCTAAAAGCTAAAATTGAATTTGATTCATGATCATATCTGTTTAAATGTACATTTTTGAATCTTACTACCAATGCTAATATTTACTAGATAATACTAAAAAATTTAAATTATAAACCCAGCCTATTTTTATAGTTACTGGAGAGGACTATTACAGGGTATACACGGTCATGCAAACCTGAAACGCACTTGCATGAAAGCAAATGTCAAATGAAGCTTTTGATACACACGATTCAGATGTACCTATCAGATAAGCGTCAGTTTTGGCAGCTGGTGGTGTGATCAACTTGAACATAAGCGTAATTCAGCAAAAGATTTTTTTATTTTTTTCAATGTATTCATTACTTTTAACTTCCCAAAAACATGGATAACATTGGTACATATCTATAAAATCACGCAATACATCTTCCTAGCGCCAAAGAGCCATTTTGTTAACTCCAAACCAACAATATAACCTCGTAAACGACGTTTCTAAACTGGAACGTTAACTCTGACATGTCCTACACATGCACAAGTTTGCACGACGCGCGCCTCTAAAAATCAAACTCGGACATCGAGTCGCATGCCAAGCCAGATGTGGCAGTTTTTTAATACACACGGTCAAATTTGCGCGCGAGCTTTGCCTTTTTGACAGATGTGACAATTTTACATGACCGTGTATATCCCGGTTATGACACAACCCCACTTTAGACGGTTCGTGGTCGAAGACGCTAAGAGGGCATTTCACAGGAAAAATTGGCAAGACTGGGTAAAGTACCTATATTTGGTGTGTAGCTGTCCAGATTTTGTGCTTTTGTTTGACTTTCTTTTATAAAAATGTGTTCCAAATATTGTATATAACAAGTTAAAAAAGTTGCAACCTAATTATAATTAAAAACTCGGTAATTATTTACAAACCGGACGCATTGCCGATTTTAACGAAATTTGGTATACGGGGGTTTTTGGGGCGCTGATCACGAATCTAAAAGAATTTCTAGTCGTACTCGTTTCGTTTTCGAGATATTCATCATCAGACTTGCTGACAAAAACTAACCTGAATTCACTATTTCCCTTTCTTTTTGCACTCAATTCTTAAGTTTTCTGCTAAATTGGTACTTAATATTTGATTTTCACCTGTTAAAACCCCATTTTTCTATTTATTTTACCCATTTTTCTATAAAATTGTAAAGCTTCACTTTCAGTCGCAGTGGCCTTGGTGGCGCCAAGGCTACTGCGATCCAAATGATTAAAAATGAAGATTTGCAATTTTAGAAAAAAACGGGTAAAATTAATAAAAAATGGGGTTTTTAGAGGTGGAAATCAAATATTGAGTACCAATTAAGCTTTACTCAAGAATTAAGTGTAAAAATAAGGGGGAAATAGTGAATTTAGGTTAGTTTTTGTTATCAAGTCTGATAATGAATATCTCGAAAACGAAACGAGTCCGACTAAAAATTCATTCAGCGCCCCAAAAACCCCGTATACCAAATTTCATTAAAATCGGCAATGCGTCCGGTTTGTAAATAATTACCAATGCTAATAGGTACTAGATAATACTAAACATAAATTTGCTAAACATAACTGGTCTTGTACAGTGTTGGTGAAGTAATTTTTGACCTAATGTAATCCTTTTAGTACTTAATATTAGGTACTCGAATATTTTTTACCAAAGATGAAATCTAAGTTGTGGTCATGTTAGTTCTGGTTAGTTAAATTAGTTTTTTTTCCATGCCTGCGGCTAACATACACTTTGTAAAATGGGGCAAAAAGGACTATTTTCGTATTTTATAATTAGCTAATAGGGATTCTTATAGCATTAAAATAAGTATATACAAAATCCGTACTTTTCTAAAAAAAATGAAAATAGTGGTTCATCCAACGATTTTTTATTTAAAACTGAGACTAACCAGAACCAAACACTCTTACTTGGAACTTTAAAAACGCGAAATTTGTGGATACCTAGTCTTTTCCAGACACCTAGTGTTGACTCAACTCATTAACAAAACATGGCCAAAAAGGTACCAAGTGACATCAAAATGGCTACTAATATAGCGCCTATGTCATAATCACCTTTTTATAGTTGGTAGGCAGCACTTTCTTACGCAAGATTATTAATTGGTAAAAAGCTGTTATTAAATAATTGCTTCTAAGCATAATATATTCTGAAACAAAAAGATATTTATTGTAACCAACTAAGTTCAAATTAAGCCGCCATTTCCACCATGGCTAAAATAAATGATCCCATAAGTTTTGTTTTATTACATTTTCTTCCGCATATAACAGCACTTCATTTATTATCGTATCAAGCTCATTTAGAAAAACAGCAACCACAGAGACATTAATAAACAGGATCGGGTACTTAACACGCGATCGGGTTGCGTGTCGGTAAGTCGAACTCCGCTCCGACTTTGATATTTCAATAGCAGGATGATTTATGGAAGAATAGTTTTCTTTGTTCGGATGAGAAATGGGCTAATGGATTATTTTGTTATGAAGCAAACGCGATAAGCCACATTATTTTTTTGCGAATAATACAATGTATATACCGGGTAGAAGATATGTTCTGTATTGGTTTGGAGGATTTATTTAATTGATAGTAGTTATTTAGGTACATGCCAAAAAATAAATTAAAACTTCCTGAAAAAAAAATTAAAACAAGTAATTAGAAGAAAAAATCTTCGTTTTGGTGGAAAGTCTGCAACCGTTGTCAAGAGAAAATTAAATAAAAATTAAAAAAAAAAAAATAAAAATTAAATATTATTTAGAATTAAAATTTTTAGCTTTTTTAGGAGATTCTGAAAAACCCTTAACATTAAAAGTCAAATATGTTATGGTTATAATGTCATAGTGACATACATAATTCCCGTTTAGGCACCTAATTAATTTTTACCTGACCTGACCCTTTTTTTCTGGTTTTGACACCTGGACAAAAACATAATTATCTCTTCTCATTTGGTACCCTAAAGGTAGAAATAAAATTCTTTTGTGGATTTATAAAGTGTGTATTAGTTTTGGGTTTAATTTAGGAATTAAAAAAAAAGGACTTGCTTACCAGAACTAACCCTACTCTGCAATAATAACAGAACTATTGTAATGCAATAAGATTGTCACCGATTAAGGAGTCTTTTACACATGTGTTTTATTCAAATTCGCATTTGTCTAATGCGCATTACAGCGCTCATATAAACTTAGAATGACTATGTTTGTCTAAATTATTAAATTATACATATGTGTTTTTAATTATTCATATTGGGTAGAAAGTAGGCCACGAAAGGAGGAAACATGTTTATTAAAAACATTTTTTTAAACAAACCTACTAATTTACTTACTTATAATAGTAATGTTCAAATTGCCTGCCGTTTTCACGTACGCACATCTGACATCTGAACCGTGTGCTCTGCCTTGCTGCATTTATTATTTCAATATTGGAGAGGGAATTAAATGCTTCGAGTAAAGCTGCTTCCAGTTCCTGTCTTGAATTATGGTTCTGGCGAAATGTTAAATCCTTTATCTTGCCCCATAAAAAAAAAATCCATCGGGGTCAGGTCTGGTGACCTGGCTGGCCAATGGACTGGACCTTGATTGCCCATCCAGTTGTCGCCAAATTCTTGATCCAAAAAATTTGTAACAATTCTGGAATTATGTGGCGGTGCACCATCTTGTTGAAAAAATGTTAACGCCCTTTCAGCCAATGGCAAACTATCTATCAATGGTTCAATAAATTGTTCTAGGATTTCCAGGTAGCGCTGTGAATTCAGAATACCATCATAGATATAAGGGCCAACCAACCTGCCTCTAAAAATTCCCACCCACACGTTAAAACTATATCGTCCTTGATTAACCACTTCTACAGTTACATGTGGATTCTCTCGTGCCCAGGTGTAACTGTTGTATCTATTAAAAATTCCAGAACTACTAATTGACGCTTCATCAGTCCAAATGCAGTTGATTGGAAAATTCTGGTTTTCCTGACATTTGGCAAGAAACCATCTACTAAATCTTATGCGATGTTCATAATCGGTAGGGTATAGGTGATGAACCTTTCTTGTTCGAAAAGGCTTAAATTTATGTTTTTTTAAAATACGTCTTCCGGATGTTCTTGCTACACCAGTAACTTCCTCCAAACCCCTTGTTGATTTATGTCCATTATTTTCAATTTCTCCCAAAACTGTAATTTCTTCTAACTCTCGGTCTCTTTGACTTTCATAATTCTTTGGCCTCGGTTGGATAAAGCTGCCATAATTTATTAAATTGTTCTTAAACCTATAAAATATAGTATTATGCGGTTGTCGTCTTTCCGGATACCTAGTTAAATACAAATTTTCGGCACGTTCAACATTTTCATCGCACTGTATAAAACATTTTAACATATCATATTTTTCTTCATTTTCGTACATTTTAATAAGGTAGCAACAACGAATAGCGGATGATAATTTAATGTGTTAGCCATCTTAAGAAGTCAGAAGCTTGCATTTGTTTTCCATGGCCACCTATTGCTTACCTGCATAATGGAAAATAGTGTTGTTTTCTGCAATTATTTTAGATATAAAATATTGGCCTGATATTTAAACATGCTCAAAAAGTTCTTAGGGCAAAACATTAATAAAATAATTAACTCTTCTTTAAATTATTAAATTATTTATAAAAAAGGTTAGTAATTTTGCGGTATAGCAGTAAATAAAATATAACAGATAAATTAGGAGCATTTATTATATAAAGTATCTTGGTTGTTTTAATGGTTTTAAATTTGACAAAAATATTTTTTATTGGATAAACATATATAGCTTTTAAAGTTTATAAAATACATAAGTTAAGTTAGGATTTTTAAAGTAATAAACATGTTTGCTCCTTTCATGGCCTACTTTCTACCCAATATGAATAATTAAAAACATAAAAAGCCATTTATCTCAGAAACGGCTGAAAATAAATACAAAGTGTGATACATTTTTGAAACGGTAATTTTTTGCTCATTTTAAAATTGAAATAATATACAGGGTGTTCCATTTAAAAATTCCAAAAATAAATAAATAAGTCAAAAATTCGTCATCTTAGAAAAAAACAAAAAGCATATTTGAAATCGCAAGAAAAAGTTGCTGTGAAAATGTTTTTACAGAACTAAAAAATCTTTATAAATAAAAAAGTTATGAAGGAATAAAGAAAATGCCAGAAATTGAAAAACACCCTGTAGCGAGTAAACGACGCAAGATAGCGAGTTGCGGTTTTCACCAGTAAGTTTGGCTTGAAATTTGAGCCTCGCAAAGGGGGGTCAGTTTTTGTGTAAAACATACAGGAACATGAGTTTCCTATTAAAAGCGTATTTCCCATATTTTTAAATAAATTCAAGATAGCCAATCGATGTATGGGGAATTCGATAATCGTATTAAAAAATAATTGCTTTAAAAACAAAAGAACTACGTCATCAATGTTGCATTTTTAAATGGAAAACCATATTTATAACTAAATTTTTGGATTTTTTTGCTCAATTCTAAGTATCTTTTATTTAAAATAATCGGTGTTCTTTAAGGCCTCATTTACATGAAGACAACACTCATAGATGGTAATTTAGGCTTGTAGTCGCTCGTTAGCTTGCTAGCTGTCACACTAGTGTGACACCATTTATAATAAAGCGTAGTTGTGCGGCACGAATAATAAAACATGTTTCAACCTAATCGTAAATATGTTTGGTAATATTATACTTAAATTTATAAATTTGCAGTATAGTGTTCTATTATTAGCTTTGTTCGCGGGTCTAGTAATGAACTGATTCTGAACCAGAACCAAACTGGTTTAGAATTGTTTTAAAGTGCATGTCCAGTTATTTATTAGTCCGGAATTTTTATTTACCGCGAACGATTTTCTATACAGCTGAGGATGTATTCTAACCTAGCCTTTTGGTTAGGATTTTCATGGTTAAAGTGGATACTAAACAAAAAAAAAAATTTAAACAAAAAGGTAAATTGTTATACTGTCGAAAGCCACTCGAGGTCTCTCGGCGGAAGACGAGAGATTTTCTGCCTCCTCTCGTTTTTAACATAAGTATGTGTATTTAACTAAAGATAAAATTCAAACAACAAGAAATGGTAAAATCTTGTAAAATTGTCCATATTTTTTGATTAAATCTTTATTTGCATTTGTTGATTTTATTTTATTGCATACATACATTCATACGAAATACAATTAAAAATCCTTTGTTTATATACACTCAGAATCACAAAAATATAAAAAAATATTCAAGAGGTATATTAATCCGCATAAAAAGTGGCAGAAACAAATAAACTGCAATCAACGATTTATTTCTGTACCACAAAAACAGAAAACAGCTGACCATGTCGACAATGCTCATAAAATTCCGAACTGAACTTTTAGTATTGTAGTTCCAATAAAAATCCCAGGACTGCTAATCAGGTTACGAACCGGTAACAAACTGATTTCATTGTAACCCGCGAACACAGAACTGTTACTAAAAATTCAGAATTTTACTAACCGCGAACGCTGCTTTTTCACTGCGCATGCGAATAGTCCCAGAACCGGTTCAGAATCGAACCCGCGAACAAAGCTAATATTAGTTATTAGGATATTTTATGTTTAAAAAATGTGTCATAGTACTAGTATGATTTATTTAGTTTTTTATTTTACACGTTGTTGGCGGTTACTAGGCATACTAAATTTAATCATAGGCCTTATTATCCCTCTCTTTTTTAATCAACATTTTCTTGTTTAACAATGTATTCTATGTTTATTTTTTTACAACGTTAGAAAATAAATCTAGTCATTCGAACTATGTTCCAAATTGAATTATTGTTATTTTTCTTGACTACAACCACATTCTCTTTCAAATAAGCATTCTGGTTAAAAACTTGGTTTCAGCAAAGGAACGCTAAACCCATATAAAGCTGCTAGAAGTTAAAGGTTCAATATGATTAGTTTGAAAAAAACTTTTTGGAAAATCGGTACTTAATGAGGACAAAATAACCGATTTTTTTAACAGAATTAAATTAAAATTATTTTTGAAATCCTCATTAAATTTAAAATAAATTTGATTTCCTGATTTTTCCCGAACGATGCACGGTTTTCAAAGAAAATAATAAAAACCACTTTGATGACATTCTAAATAAAAACTTCATAAAAATAACACTTTTCGGTTTTTAATGTGTACTATTTTTGTTATAATTTGAGCGAATTTTAAACCCAATAACAATAATTAATTACATAAAATGCAATATTCTATATCTTTTAGCGCTATTTGTTATATTTAGGTGCACATTATCTCCTTGGGGACACAGGCTGCAAGTACGTAGATGCACGGGGACCAATGCACCCAAAGAGGTGAAATGTATGGGGGCAATGCATCCATAAGTGAAAAAAACATTTTTAATTTTTGTCCTTTAGTGTTGATGTGGGTGAGAACCTTTTTTGCACTTTAAGTTTTTATTATGTAAAAAAGAATTTGCGAGAGCACAAATTACTTTTTGCTTTTCATGTTTTTATTAGGTAAGAAAAAATAGAATGTCCTTTTTTGGTCTTTAAAAATTTTTGACACATTGCACCCATATAAAATCTTAAAACCCGCCGAGCCTGCTTGGGGAAAACGTGTTTTTTTATTCATTTAGGGTTTTTATTTATTTGAAAATTTTAGTTAACTTACAAAAATTATTGTAATATTATAATAAGATTAAACAAAACTAAATGGCGAATAATTATGCCGTCGATAGTTTTGCGTTTCTATTTTAACAAAACAAGGTTAAAAAGTGATTTATGTGAAAAAATATAAAAATTGCCACAGCAATTTTAGAACGTTATTTTCAACATTGTAATTTTTACTTTTTAACGGTAACATATGTATTTGTTTACATTCATGTTTTAACACATTGTGTAGTTTTTACGATGACTACATTAAAAATAAATTATGGCTTTTTTTAAATTTGACATTAAAGAAAAATAATGGGTTGTTTTGTTATTTTTTCTAATAGTTATTAATATGTTTTTATTTTTTATAATAATTAGTTTTTTACCGTGGATACTTTTTTTATTAATTAAAAAATTTAATTTTTATTATCTATATTTAAAATAAATTTTTGGCTTTGATATTAACCTTAAAATATTGTTACCTTATACAATTAACAGGGTGCTTTAAAATTTACTCTAAATATTTAAAGGGCATTATTCTTTTATCTTTGTGACAACCTAGGCTTATGCATAAATACAAAAGTACCGTGGTTGTTGGGTTATTGAATGTTTTTCCCTGTTCCGTCAACGTTGTCCAAGCACTGAAACATCCAATTTTTGCATTTTACAGCACCTTTTTTTAATCAACGCGGTACTGCCAACACCGACATTATTTTTTATAACAACTACCTAAAAATTCCTGGCCGGCCGGGGATCAAACCGGCGATTTCTGGCTTCCGAGACCAAAGCTCTGACCAATTCGCGATCAACTGTTACAGCATGAAACGACCTCCGTATGTTAATGTTGAGGTGCTAAATATCTTCTCCTTTAATCTTTCTGAGCAACTAATTAATCATATTGACCAATGGTGACCATTTTATGACCAATTGCATCCTTTTTGAATGAGCCAGGTATAATTAATTTGAGGCGCCAAACATTTTTCTATGACTTTGATATTTTATACAAGCTGTATGAATGACACACTTAGTGCGATTTATGACCATTTCGTGATCAGTTCGGAGCTGTTTTTCAAACCTCAAATTTCACTTTTGGGCCGCTAAATAGATAAGACTCATGGCATACGCGATATTACAGTCTACTGCAAATTTTTTATTGAATGTGATTGAATTTATTATTGGTTAGTTTATTTTACATATTAGATATTTTTATACTTATATGTGGCTAAAAAATGGTAACCCTGGCTGAAGAGTCATATTTAGAAAACAAGGTTGTCGAAAATCTCGTATTTATGCACATTCCAAGCACGTTATGACGGCTGTGTGTAATGGATATGGATAATAAATGTAGGTAATGGACGTTGGTAATGAGCCATATTACCTAAACATTAATAATGTATACATTTTTTAAAAGTCGTAGACAGTCGAGACAGTAGTAACCTTTTAAAAATATTATGTTTATCTCAATTTCTTTATCAGCTGATAAAACGCCCAATGGTTGCTAAATTTTCCCTTACTACTGTAGGTGTAACACATTCTTGTATAAAACAGAGCATATTTCTCTCCAAATTCTCATATGAAGCCCGTAACTTTGCATCACCAGTGACACTTCATGTCAGCTAATCAAATTTACGTGCCCCCAGCACACACGGCTTTCCGCACGTACACGTGCTAATTTGTCTGCCGGCGGCTATATTTCTTTATTTGCTTCGTCGTTTCACCTCTGCCACGTCACATTACCGAGATGCGAGAAGCCCATTCTCGCCTTGATTGACGGCCTCTAGTTCTTGTCGCTTCGAGTTGCGAAAGCCTGTATTTTTCGGGATTAGTTCTTTTTTTTATTTAACAATGCAGACTTCTAAAAGTTATCCTTAAGATTAAAAGGGTACAATGGTCATAAATAACTTGGCCACTATAACGAAAATAAACTGGAAATTATACAGTATGTCCACGGAAGGACCTTACAATAGGACAAATGGACCAAAAATTTAAATGTTCAAGAAAGTCGTGTAGTGTAGTTTAAGTGGGAATGCGATATCGCCTAACTTAACATCCCTGCGATGTTTTTGTACTGGATGGGTTTACTTTTAATAATTCAAAATTTAAGTTAAATAAAAAAGGGGTTTTAAAATTAAACAAGAATCCAATATCTAAGATTCCACATAAAATTAACACGCTTTTTAGTATTTTTTTTTAATGTCTTACACCTGTTTATGTTTTAAGCACCTTATGACGTCCGTGGGTAATGGATGTAGGTAATAAACGTGGGTAATGAGTCATATTACCTACACATTTATAATTTTTGTATTTTTCTTCACAAAATCGCATTTTAAATACAGACATACTAGTATTTTTATGTAATACATTTTTTTCTTGAGAAAATCATAAAAATTTAATAAAATTATTAAAAACGTTGTTATGACCCCCTTAAATTTTATAATATCGACTGTTTTCACTAATTTAACTTTTTTTAATGATTTCCTAAATAACTGTAATGTTTAATACATAGGAGATGCGATTTTATAAAAAACGGTACAAGATCGATTTAAATAAGGTATACGTTTTTGTAGCAAAAATATTAAGGAGTTAAAGGGTAAAAAAATCGTCTTACCCTGTATAATCCTGACTTAGGCCTAAAACAGACGGAGCGGTATTAGTATCAAGGCTCGCCGACTCGTGTGTTTTGCACCGTTTCGTCACCGACTCGGCGAAAACCGCTCCGTCTGTTTTCAGCCTTACTAAACAACCGTTTCTATGGAAAGAAGCATTAGTATAAGGTAATAATTTAATTGCCCACATATCATTGGTACTGTAGCTACAGTTTCAAAGTTATAATTGAAATACTTAAAATACTTACTAACACTATTTTTGCTCGCTCTATCACCCTGTATCATTACTTTCCGGGCCCACTGTATATGAATTCTACGAAAGTATATAGCCACTTAAAAAAAAGCCTAATTAGCAAAAAAAAAGAGAAAATTTGTTTTATTTATCCAATCTACGTTTTCATAAAGTGGTTTACATTTTACATCACATCTAAACTGCTGGACATTCGAACGGAATATTTTAACTTTTAGGTAAAATTTTAAACTTTATTTTCTCAAAGAATACAAAAACATTTTAGTGCGGTTTTCGGCAAATTGCGACGCAAATATTAGTCTTTATAATTGCCTACATTGCCTTAACCTTAGTTTTAAACATACCTTTTATATACAGAGTAGTAAGTATGACGTTGTTTTTTGGAAAAAAATGTTTTCTGCAACTTTTTAAATAAAAGAAATTTTTGAATCTCCAAAAGTTTATAATAATCAGATAACCATTTGTGATGAACAATTTTGGCAGATTTTTGATATTCCTCGTAAATCTGAAAATAAGAAGTTTTTACTAAAAAATCACGTTTTAGTGTTGTAACCCTGTATTTATTTATTTATTTATTATTTTTTTTTGTTAGTTAGTTTGTTTGTTTGTTTGTTTGTTTTGTGAGTCCTGTGTAAATTACATCTACTTGTCCACGTCGCGTCGGTTTAACACTTCCGAAATAGTGTTATATTTACTAAATTACTGGTTGTACCTCGTTTTTTAAAAAAACTATGTTGTAATTCTTTCCATTTAACAGGAAGAGTTTCAGTTTCAATACTTAGGGTAAAAATGTATGACACTAAAACGCTTTTACTTCCATAAACTCCTACTGGTTGACGTTTTAAGCAAAGAGCCAATACCTTTTTAATGTTTTGAAAAACTTTTCTACAGGGAGGACAAAAAACATATAGGTAAAAGTAAATGTTTCGAAATTTTTTCATAATTCTGGTTTTCTCTAATGTCATAAACTACAGAATTTGCTTTTGTGAATTCTAAAATTAAAAATGGTAAACCTGGCAACATGGCAAGTATCAGCAACAAATTGGGCATTCCCCTAAATCCCCAAGTAGTAAATATTGTAGTTTTTGATAAAACCGTTTCTGAAATATGAGACAGTTTCCATACATTACGACAATCTTTATTATCACATTCAACCATTGAACAACCATACAATTCAAAGAGCAATATTACGCAAACGAAGCAACGCACATAAAAAATAAAAAACCGTTTCGGTATTTTGATACCTAGATTCCAAAAATACTTTTGAAATTTATAAAAGTTAATTCTATAGTTTATGGCATAGCAGAAAACAAGAAATAGGTAGGAAAAAAAAGTAAAAAATTTTGAAACATTTAGGTTTTCACATAGATCTACTTTTTGTCCACTCTGTAAAAAGTTTTTTAAATAATAAAAAGTATTGCTTTTTGCTCAAAATGTCAAACAGTAGAAATTTATAGGACTAAAAGTCAGCGTTATACAGGGTGGTAACGCTAAAATGTCTTCTTTAGTAAAAACATCATATTTTCAGATTTAGATGGAATATCAAAAATCTGCCATAAATGTTTGTTAAAAATGATTATCTAATTATTATAAAATTTTAAATATTTATAAATTTATTTTATTTAAAAATTTGCAGAACAACACAATTTCAAAAAAAAAAACAACGTCATATTTACTTATCTGTTTACAGACTGTCCACGAATGGAGTTAACAAGAGGACAAATGGACCAAAATTTTTATTTTTCGAAAAAATCATGCTTGTAAAAAAATTTGGATTTACGAAGAGAAAATGTTTATTTTGTATACAGGGTTCGCAAAAACTTAAAAAACATGATTGAAAATGTCATTGGAAAAATTTATTTAGAATCATATTTGTAATCGATAAAAACAATACCTCAAAATTTTATTGAAATCCATAAAACCGTACTACAAATATTTTGTGTGGTCTTAATTATTCCGTTCGAATGTCCGGCAGTTTAGTTATAGTTCGTTTTAAATATTAAACGCTTATAAAAACTGTTAAACATGTCTCGTTATCATAAGCAAAAATTTTTATCTATCGGATTAAAAAAGCACTCGTAAAAACTGTCGTCCATAAGAATCAGCTTTGCGGCGCGGCCCGATTCATTCCTCGTCCAAATTTGGGAGTGCGCGAGGCCGCTTTTTGAGTTGGTCGTTTGGCCGCTTCTGTTGACGGCTCGGACATGGATGGATTACAGATGCCCTTATTACAGACAGCAATCAATGGTTGTTGAAGAACCAATTGTTAACTGGACATATTACAGTCTTAAGAACTGGTAGTCAACTTAACTAACTATTTAATAAAGGCCAAGTTTAAAAAATCAGTGCTTTATCAGGCCTAAAATATTGGAATTTTTTAAAGTAAGATGTTTTTAAGATATTTTTTTGGGTAATAAACTTTTTATACTTTTACACTAGGGACCTAAAGTCCGACCCCCAGTTTCCAAAATTTAAACCGTTCGGTGTGATTAAATAAATGATAATATACAGTGAAGACCTAAAGTCCCCCTCTTCTAAAATCTAAACCGTTTAGAAAATTCTAATAAAATTTGAAACAAATTTAATTAATTGAAGAAAGATACGATTTTGGGTTTGCATCTCGGCTAAAAGCAAAAGCACTTTTAAAAACAAGGCATTAAATTTTAGACAAAATGTTAGGCATTATTGTCTTAAATCCCAAATAATTTTATAAAAAGCCACAAAATGTAAGTTCTTGAATATTTACACTTAAACTGCAGACATAACAAATCCGACTTTGCACGTTTTGCTTCATGGCAGAATTTTTACGGAATCCATGATGACAACCGCAAAAACACTTTACTTAGCACAAATTGTAGATTTACTCTTTTTGTGTTTTTTATTGCTTTTATTAAATAAATCACAAAAATATTTAAAAATAAAATATTAACTAAATCAACAGCAAGAAAAACTTCACTATAAATTATCATGTTCCACTAAGTGAGTTTAAAATTATAACAGTGAGGGCGCTAACAACGGTGCCAAGTCCACTAAAAACCAATAGTGTGAGCAAAATCTCCATTTTGGGACATATTAATGAGAACTAACCAGAACTGATAGAAAAAATGTAAATATGATATCTGGGCGCCATAAAATAAAAAAATAAAAGGAACGGGAGGACTTGTGGCACATTATTTTAAAGCACCTGACAAGTACCATAAGACATGATGCTAATTATCTTTACCTACTACAAAATGGCGTTACTTTAATAATAACCTGAATACCTTACTTGGATGATAATGTTTTCCAAACTAATAACTTTAGATATAATAAATGTGGTGTTTTCTATAAGCGCTTTTAGAGATTTTTTAATGGTAATATAATATACTGGGTAATATATGTATTTAAACATTTGTACTTTTTGTCCTACGCTGTATATTAAAAGAGCTTTAAGAACCTACTAAATTAAGTATATCGAACTCTTTCACTTTCGGAAATATAGCCATCCAAAAAAGGAATTAGGATGATTATATAAGTAGCGCAATTTTGTAGTAGGTAAAGGTATTGACTTCATATTATACGGTTACAAAGTAATTGTCAAAAGCTTTAAAATGATGTGCCAAAAGACCTCTCTTCCCATTTAAAAAAATATTCCAAAAGTGTGCCCAGCCGTCACATTGGTATTTAAAGTTGTCATTGATATGTCTAAAAATGCCGACCTTGATGAACCGATACTATCGTTCCAAATTGCATCAGACAGAATATACCGAACTTCCAATATAGGTAAAGTCACGACTTTTTACAGACCGACTCTGGTTCTGTACTACATAAATTTGAAGTGGTGATTATTATTGGCAAACGTAACCAATTCAAGTCACGTGACAACTATCAAAATCATAAAGTAACATACCTACTCTATGGTCAAAATGTTTTTTAGATTATTCGACGTGCACAAATGGACAATTGATTACCGGAAAAACATCGGTCAGATTGACTTCTGCCCTCGGCATGATAAAGCATCACTGGTCTGTAACAAACCGGGCATCGGCTGACAGCCAATCCATCAATCAAAGTTGAAAGGTGCCGCCGCGCCGCGCCGAATTAATTGTGTGGCCGTGATGAGGTAACGAGCTGCCGGGGTCCATGTTTGAAAAGCACTTCGGCGCAAAATACTGCTGCCCAAAAGGTACTGCGTTGCTTTTCGATTGTGATAAAAGTTTTTTTTTTACACGGTGCTTTCATTTTAAAAAGAACTACCCTAAATATTAAAGAAGAAAAAAATAGCAGGTCAATTTAAATTAACAGGGAAATGTTTAAATTTTATTGGATACTGCAAATTCTCATAGTACCTCATTTTGACGGGCTTTGTCTGTATACAGCCTTTTCCATTGTAGTTTTCTTGGTCCCTACGGATCCAATTTCCTTAAACTTTAATACCATGTTCACCGCATACTGATGCAACACGTCTTAATATTGATGCATTTCTTTGAATACCACACTTATTTTTAACCCCAAAAAAAACTATTTCTGCTTTTTTCCACCATTTAAAAATTAATTTTTATAATTTAAAACAAACGATAGCAAAATGACAATTTTATGCTATAGTTCCCAGAAATAATTACATTATATATTACTGCATAATTTTCCAGTCAAGTTTGAATCAGTATAAATACACCAATGATTTCATCAATTTGAATAAAACTTTCCACAAGTTTATCAAAATGTAAGTACTTCAAAACTACAGACATCGTCTTCTTCTTTTGAATGACAAAACGTATAAATGCAAATATGGCGTTATTAGCAACCCATACTCATTAAGCCATAATATCTTGTAGTTGCCATAATATTATGTAATCTTAAATTGCCCAATCCACCCCTCGGTCGTAAATCGTCGGCAACTTACGGCTCTTTCCGCTGTCGACACCAATATGGGGTGTCCCTTCCGGCCGCTAATATGTTCTGTCTGCTCTTAATGGCCAGTTTAGCCTTATTTATTACCTCTGGATATTGCTCTGGTTAACTATCAAAATTTAATATAAGAAAAATAGTTATGGTGCGTTTCCGAGAGCGTGTTTTAGGAAATAATTTGGACCTAAAATTTAGTGGATATTTTTCTTTTGGCAGTAACACAACTTAAAATAAACAAAACTCGATTACACGCTTCCTCTAACTAACATAAGCACACTTTTAACTTGCCGGGTGCTTATAAAATTACTATCATTTTTTTTCAATAGTGTTATATGGTTTTAAAATTTTTGCTAGGATGTATGGTTGGATAAGATGGGGAGGATTTATCCTTTATATTGCCCTTCTGGTTAAACTTCTTTGTGTGGTCTTTCAACGGGAACACTTTGTGTATTTGTTCAAAAATGGCTTCTACCGGCAATTCGAAGTAAACACATTACACGATATACCAAAAACAAATGATGGTAGTAAAAGGCTAATGCGATTTTTGAAATATATTGTAAGTATTTTTTTATTTAAATAAACCTTAAAGTAAAATGCATCACTTATATCTTGATGTATGTCTGAATGTGGCAGACAATGCTTTCTTATAAATATTAAAAAATACTTTTTTTATTTATTCACAAAACGTTTCGGGCAGTACTATCTCTGTCCGTTTTAAAGTGTAAACTAATCTAATTCCTAAGACTACTGAATTTATATACAGTGGGAAAGACTATTCACCCGTAATGGAGTTGGGTGGGTCAAGCGTGGGGTTGCTCACCCAGGACGCCAGCATTGGTTCGCTTTAAGAGTGGTTTCCAAAAGTTTGGAATTTTCACACTTGGTTTGCTAAAAATACTATTATTTTTTCAAAGAAATCGGTTTTCTTAAATTTGCGCTTTCTTCAATGTGGTTCCCTGCGTACAACCCGTGCCACTGACCACTTGATGTTATGTTGTTAAGACCAAACATGGTCAGCGAACCCAGATTTTGATGTTTCGCCCCTCTGTGTATGTTGTTTGTGCTCTGAAATTCTGACATTTAAGGACGTTTTGTTGCTCCAATGTCCCCACATTGACATGGTACCTGGTAGATGCAATCTTTCTCCTGTTTAGACGAATTGGATTTTGTTCTTGTCAGGATGCTTCCTAATGTAGATCCGGATTTAAACAAAGTTTTTATTTCATATATTTTGGATATCCATCCAATCTTTTCGGACGTCCCTTTTACAAATGGAATTGTTAGGAAAAAGAAAGCATCTTGAGGCTTAGATGGACGCACTATTGGCTCCACATTACAACTATTTATAATTTTACTTTACTTAGTACCTGTATATAAACTCAGTAGTCTTAGGAGTTAGATTAGTTTACACTTGAAAACGGACAGATATAGCACTGCTCCAAACCTTGTGTGAATAAATAAAATTAAAACAATGGAAGTCCGAAATTCTTCTTTTATTATATCTTAATATTTATTCTTAATTATGTCATACCTCTAAATCTTATAGATTTTAAGATATTTCTAGTGAAAAGCTAGAAAATAAATTTTCCATGCTCTTTTGGGACAGCCTCAATTTTGACTGTCTTTTTCCAGCGATTTTCTAAAGACCGAAGTGTAGCGCAGCAAAACTAACCATTACCGAACACAATGATCTAAAGTTTTTTTATGTATTTTTACGCCCCGAACTAGAGTTTTTGATAAGTTTGGCTCATGTACTCACCAAACTTTAGTAAATTACAAAAATACAACAACATGTTTTGGTATTTTGAAGTCCAGGGAATATTGTGACCCAATTTAGCAGGCAAATATACATTTAAAACCACACGTTAATAGACGAATCCCACCTAGGGGTTTTCACCATGGGTAAAAGGTCTTTGACTCCTGACGATTTACACCTGCAAGTCATGAGTAAGGGGATAAAACTCGTGCGTTTTCATCCGCCAAATTAGGACTGGTTCTAATTTTCCCCTATGTGTGACAACTTTTTAAAAAAATTCCCTACATAAATTAACGGTTAGTACTACTAAAAGTTGTGATTCTAATTCAAATGATGTGCATCTAAACATCCCTAAGTGGGAATCGGCTTTAAGTCTCTGGTTCATTGGATTGTGATCATTCTGTATTATCAGTTTGCATTTATTTTACCATAAGAAACATCTAAAATTTTACCAAATGCTATTAGTATGTTTTTAACAAACTGACACTATTTATTAAAACCATATTTAAATTTAACAAAGGCAACATTCTTGGTGACGTGTTGCACTCTATCCAAACCAATTTTGAAAATATTATAATATTGTTCCTCGTATTTGTTCTGCCATGCTACACACCCTATATAGAAAAATAGTGTGCTTTTTGCGCAAAAGAAACGAGGCACAAACAAAAAGAAATGTTGACTAAACAAAAGCCGGTATGTGGGCCGCCGTAAATTTGATTAGATGACGCATACACGTCGAGTGTGATGTTGAGTTACGGCGTTAATAACGTGAGCGCAACACACAAAGCGCTGCTTATTTTCTATCCAACAAAATTAGGGATATAGAGATAAATACCACTAAAAAAACACGTTCTCAGCCTTGGTTAATTATGAAGGTAAACGGACATACGGAAAATTTGTCAACACATAAATTCTTTGCCATCTGCTCGGATGCCCCGCACTTCTAATGGAGGCACTCTGACTTTTTTAGTCTTTTTTAGTACATTTATTTTCTTGGGTAATTAAAATAAGAAAAAAATTCATATGAACATATGTCCTAAACGTCTTAGTTTTTGGACTACGGGGTGTTAATTTTTTTATAAAAATATTGTTTTTTATAATAACTTTTATACTCATTCAGATATTTTTAAAAAATTGGGGACGCACCCTTTGCACCAAAAGAATTTTTTGGCATACAAGAAAAAAAATACCAGTGGCGTCCATGAGGGGTTTAAGGTAAATATTTTTGGGAAAAAAATGGTACGCCACTGCATGTTTTGTTAAAGAGTCTTTTTAAATCCCCATTTAGTTTAGAACAATTTGGTCTCCTGACTTTTTTTGTTTGATGTATGGTTTTCGCGTAAATAAATAAAAACCATATCTCGGCATGATCAAATTCCTATCTAATTAAAAGAATAAATAACGAAGAATATAAAGATTAATTTTTAATGTAGAGTATTAGGTATAAACGGAATACAAACTAACCATGACAAAAAATGGTTTTTGTTGATTTACGCGAAAACTTTCAAACAAAAAAAAGTAAAGAGATGAAATATGTTCAAAAATAAAGGGGATTTTTATTTTAGATAAATGTAGTGCAGCGCAAATGAATTTTTTAAAAATTCTTTAAAAATATTTACCTTAAACCCCACATGGACGTATATTGTAAATTTTGAAAAATACATAAATGGGTATAAAAGTTATTATAAAAAAATGTTTTTAAAAAAAAATTTAACACCCCGTAGTTTAAAAACTAAGACGTTAAAGACATATGTTTATAAGTTTATGTAAAGTTTTTTCTTATTTTTTGATGAAAAATCACCTTCTAAAATTTTTTGTATTTGTTTAAAAACACCCTGTATACTAAATAAAAATAGTTCACTCTTTCTCTCCGATATCGTTGGTCCGACGTGAAAAAGCCTCCGACAAAGGGGAAAAATTAATTTTCTTGAATTTATCGCCCCGTGCGAACGATTAGCCGGCTCGTAAATTTCCGGAATGGTCAGGTAAAACGCGAAAGTCGCCGAATAATTCAATTTTAGCCGTCAGCTTTATTGGTTTATATTTTTGATGTTTTTTCGCAGCGCATTGCCGACGATGAAAGCCGATATTGCGACATTGAGCGATTTATTTGCGTGTGGACGCGAAGGCAATCAAATAGGTTAAATAAATTCCAAGTTATGACAGGAGAAAATACTGCAAAAATTATATACAAGGACTTCTGTCTAATGATGAATTTTGAAGGTCAAGATCAATGGTAGACATTGCGGTCCTCATAGAGTAACTGAAGTAATTACCGTCCAAGCAGCAAGCTGACGTCTTATTGATGTCTCTTTTTAGTCATATTTTGTCAGCAAAGACGTCATAAGATGACGACGAAATGACGTTAAAATTACCTCCCTAAGTCACAGACAAAAGACGTCTTTAAGATGACAAAAAATTGACGCATATACTTTTTTTCATAAGCTAAAATGATACGATGTTCTATTTGAAAATTGAAATAGGAATAAACTCCTTATTGCCTGCAATTTCCTTACACCTTGCACTGCAATGTCGCATTTCGCGGGACACTGTCCAACCTGAAGATGCAAATTTCACATATATGCAGATTTTACACTAGCCAAGGATATTTCTTTAAAAGCTAATTGAGATCACCAACCGCAGCCGCAGACCGATCTCGAACTATTTTGGTCTCATCGGTACGGTATAGGCGATAACAACAAGCGTCCAAAAATTCCTATAAGGAGGTGTTAAATAAACGTAGTTTATTGTCCATTACGCCGTCTATCGGTATAGTTTTTCCTATTTCAATTTTGTAAAATTATTAGTCTTATTATTCTGTCATATAATATTTTGGTTAGATTTTGACACGAAGAGATAGAAAAAAAAGTAAGTAGAAAAGTTTTAGGGATTTTTACATACAGACTGTCCACGAATGGGGTTAACAAAAGGACAAATGGACCAAAAATTTAATTTTTCGAACAAAAGAGAAAATGTTGATTTTGTATACAGGGTTCGCAAAAACTTAAAAAACATTATTTTTCTACAAGAGTAAACTACCTTTATTTTTCATATTTAAGCAAAATATAATTTAAAAAATGTATTTAGAATAGTATTTTGAATAATTTTAATAATTTTACAGGGTTATCAAAAAGATTTATGAAACTGATTTTTAGGTTTTTAAAAATAAATTATTATTATTTTTTTAAATAAAATGACCTGAAAAACTTTTCTAATTTGCTTTTTAAACACCTGCTTTCTTCAAATTCCTACAAAACACAATTTTTTAACTGTAAACGCCAGTTTTTGCCAAATTATGGATTTTAATAAAATTTTGTATTATTGTTTTTACCGATTACAAACATTATTCTAAATAAATTTTTTAAATGATATTTTGCTAAGAAATTAAAAATACGGGTAGTTTACTCTTAGTAAAAATCATGTTTTAAGTTTTTGCAGACCCTGTATACAAAATAAACATTTTCCCTTTGTGAATACTTTTTTCACAAGCAAAAATTTTTATGAAAAATTACTTTATTTCGAAAAATGAAATTTTTGGTCCATTTTTCCTCTTTTAACTCCATCCGTGGACAGTCTGTAGAATACAGTGGCGTCTATATTTTTTCCATTGAGTTTTATTAAAAATATACATAATACTTGGTTTTTTAAATGGAATCTCCTGATATTTTATCACCAATTAGAAGGTTTCCTTAAAAGCCGTAAAAATACCACATTTAATATATTTAATTTGTCATAGTTTGGCATGGCATTTTTAAAATAAAACACCATGTATATTTTATAACCATTAAGAAAGCATTTTAAGGACCTTTAAAAATTTATCACATATAAAGTCATTTTCTCTAAGGCTACGGCCACGATACCAAGCGTCTGCGGCCAGCGGAAAACGAAGAATGTGAAAGCACTGCTTTTGATCTTTATGGTAGCATTAAATAATTTTTATTTTTAAATCAGGCGACTGCAATAAACTTTATCAAAAAATTTCCGCCGCTGCTGCTCGAAACGAACTAACATTATCCATGGAGCGTTTCTAATGTATACGATTAAACCACATTTAGATCCGCAGTCGCAAGAAGAATTTTTCGGATTTTTACGACCTCGCGCAGTAAACAAATCGAGGGTGGACGAACATGCGCACTGGAAGAATATAATACCGGCACACTGTGCCCCCGTCCGCGTTCTGACCGTGACGCTTTTTAGCTAACATACTTTGAACGGAAAACCCAGACAAAGCGTCGTAAGTTCTTTCCGATAATGCGGATAGTCTGTTTGGCGCCTGCGCGTCAAACCTCGGGGATGAGTGTTATCCAAGCGCACAAACACATTTTTTCGCCCATGAAACCTAATTTTGTTTCGCGCAGGTAATAACATTGGCAATCCATCAAAATCTTATAAACTGGTTTCAAGACGCTGTTTAGGTACAACAAATTTTTTAGTCATTATCGGCTACCAGTACAGAGATTTCATACTTTCCGCTCGACCCTTACGATTGTTATCGTGGCCGAGGCCTAACAGTTTTGGAAACATGAGCTTTTAAATCTTGGTACGGATACATATCTACTATTTTTTATATTTATATTGTCATATTTCCAAAACTACAAGAGATAAATGTAGATATTATATATGGTATTTTGTTAAAATATCTTTGCAACGGTAATATAATATACAGGGTATTTTGTTCGTTTTTCGTTCTCAAGTTAGTTCATGTAATTTATCGTTTTGATGCTAATATCATGTAGTATACAGAGGGACCGAGAATATGTGAGCAATTTCTCGAATTCATATAGTACAAATGAAAAGTCCCTTTTTGCTGAGATAAGTGCACTTAAAGAAAACTGCTGAAAATCGGTTTTTCTTAAATAACTTTTAAAGTACTTGATATAAAAAAATTGCAAAATAATAAGTATTAGTCAGGGCTCTTTAAAATGCTGTCTTCTTAAAATATTTGTCATAATAAAGCCGCCAGGAGCGGACCTTCCCTAACGCAATAGTGCCATTTTTTTATCTTTTTGACATCCCACGAAGGCATATGCCTAAATACCAGAGTACCGTGGGTGTCGGGTTATTGGATGTTTAACCCATCGTTGCATTTTTAAACCCTGTATAGTGAAGAAATAAAAGTAGTATTTTTAAATGGCTTAAACTCTAAAAAAGCTTTTTATATGATATCGATAAATTAAAGCGTTTTTGAGAATATTTTTTTTTGCTTAAGGACGGTTACATATGACTCTAATTTTATCGAATATTATGAAACCCTCTACAATGTTGTAACATTATTTTTTATTGTATCGAGGACAAAAAATAAAAAATATATATTTTTAAAGTTTTTTAGTGCCATTTGCTACAGAATAGGTAACCTATTGTTTTTAGATTTTCCCACTACAAAAACTTGTTTTAATCGAAAAAAGTATATTACTATAAAATTATTTCATTATATTATAGACGTTATTCAAGAAGAACTGATTTTCAAAGGCATCCTTTAACAGCACTTATCTTAGTAAAGGGGAGCTTTGGAAAAAAAAATTAGGAACTAGTCATGTTATTTTTATGTTTTCTATATTATTTCAAAAAATTGTTCACATATTTCCTGACACCCTGTATATTCGGTGTAGGAAGGTCCCATATGTATTTTTGTTTGCACAATATTAATTAAATATAAATTTGTTTTTTTTAATTTAAGCTACTTAACGTCGACAGTGGATTAAGCCGTAAAACATATTTTTAAGAAATTACCAAATTTTGTTCCTGACTTTTACGCGCTTTAGAGTCAATTTTCTTTTGTGCTATCACATACAAAATAACTATATGTATATGATTTTTTTCTGTGGTGCTATGCATAAGTAGTAGTAGGGGAGCCCAAGATGTTAAATTTGCAGTTACTCGAGCGTTATAGAGGCATTGGGTTGCAAAGCTTAGATGAAAAACACAAAAAAACTTTATTTAATGTATACCTTATCATCGGGGCGTTAAGCAGCTATAGACTTTTAAGTATGTCAAAATATTTTTATTATTTTTTGGCTTGTGGAAATCGTTCCAATCGTATTGAATTATATATTTTTTATTATCCTTGAATTATTTTATTCAAAATAAAAAAATAACCACGCACGAGCATGTCAAAATGGTGTTTTTTTACAACTTTGTAGCCCTCCGCTTTCTTTATGTCACTCTCAAATTGTCAGATTAGTGGAATATACACTCTTTAAAATGTAATTGGCTTACCCTATCTTAATCTGACGCGCAATTGTTTCCAATTTTACTGTCAAATGTTAATATCGACGCTATCCAGTCTTATTAATTATAATTTAACAATACTGGTAAAAAACATACAGGCAAATTGAGAACCAACTCCTTTTGAAGTCGGTTAAAAAGCCTGTGAATTTAAATGAAGATAAAACAGCCAAGATAACAAGTTTAAAATGTGAGGGATTTAAAAGTTAACTGTAACTGGCTCACAGCGGAGAAAAGATAACAGAAAAAGTATTATTACTTTTTAGGCTGTTTAAGCAGGCAAAGATTAAAAAGTTAATTTTCAAATTTAAAAGGAAAACATTATTAAAACTAATTACTTTAGATACTGGGTTAAAAAAGTATTTAAACATTCTTAAATATCTTTTGAACCGGTGACTGAATTGACAAAATTTGACATCTAAGAGGTTTTGGCCATGAAGAATTGAACAGGCACAATTGCCAGATTGTTCAGTTTTGTACTAAATGTAATATTTCTATTTTTTGTTTTTGTTTTTTTTTTTGTATTAAAATCTCCAATTTATTTGTATTAAAATTAATTTAAAATCATGTCTTAAACTGATAATATGATAACAGCATATTTTTCGAAAAAAGTAACGTAGCAGTTTATTATCTCGAAAACTTTTAAAGCTGCATTTTAAAAGTCAAAAATCGGAGATTTTTAGGCATGCGGAATTAAAGCCGTATATCGTCACAGTTAGCAAATTTCCCAATTTTGCGCTATACTGAGTTACTAAAAAATTCTAAAAATACAGCAACTTTTAAATATTTTTAAAACCGCTAATGCTACATTTACCAAATTTAGTATCTTAGGAGTTTTAAATATTAATATTAAATAAAACGGATCAAATTTACTAATTTTCTAAGTTTTCCAAATTCTGTCTCTATTAGTTGTTGATATATGATACACTAGACTTTCAGCAAGGCTAAGCCTCCCTAGCCCCCCTAATTGCGCCCCTGAATAGAACTGCGGTGTTGTCATATCTCGGTAACTGGTAAAGAATATATTTAAAAAAATTGAAATCTTACTAAAGTTGGAAAGCTTCTTTTCTTGCAATGAAAATAAATAGGACATTTTATCTAAAATACCAAAAATATTACATGAAGCGCAACACTAAAAAATCTGGCAACAATCACATAGTAGGGGAGCCCAAGATGCTAAATTTGCAGTTACTCGAGCATCATAGAGACCTATTGGGTTGCAAAGCTTAGATGATAAGAAGAAAAAATGTTATATAATGGATACCTTTTCATCGGGGCGTTAAGCGGCAATTGACTTTTAAGTATGTCAAAAAATTATTTTTATTATTTCGGCTTGCAGAAATCGTTCAAATTGTATTGAAAAATATATTTTTCGTTATCCTTGAATAATTTTCTTCAAAAAATAAAATAAAAACCACACTCGAGCATGTCAAAATGACGTTTTTTTTATACAACTTTGTAGCCCTTCGCTTTCATTACGTCACTCCCAAATTGTCAGATTAGTGGAATATACATTCTTTAGCATGTAATTAACTCACGCTATCTTAATCTGACGCGCACGATCTTTTCTAATGGATATATTTTTGTTTTTTATGATCGCCCCTGTATACGGAGCTCATATTTGGTGGAGGTCTTTAATCGGGTACAAGCTATCCTTCGGTACATTTTTCTGATGCGCTGTAGTAACTTCAGCAATCCCCTCTTGTGCTCCCCTACCAACAGTATCACTGTTGAATTATATTTGCCCAGAAACCCCTTAAATGACAAAATTTGTAAACGCAGCTTAAATGGTTTAAGAGATATTTGGCTCATCATAGCAGCTAATAAAAATGAAATTTTGTGGATTATTGAATTTAGCCTACGCAATTTATTGAAATAAAAATAAATCGGACATTTTACTAAAAAAACAAAGAGAAAGGTGTAGCACAAAAAGGGAAATTTAGCAACGGTGTCAATATTGCTATTAAATTTTTCATGCCCAATACCTTTCAGATACCAAATTTGGTAAATATAGCTTAAGCAGTTTTAAAAATATTTTAAAGTTGCAGTACTTTTTACTAACCCAATATGAATTTTTTAGATATTTTTAATGACATGCCTCTTTTATTTTGAACTTAGAAGTCAATCTTGGTAGAATTCTAAATTTTTATAAACTGCAGCGTTAACAGTTGCTGAGATATAAGAACAATGCATTTTTAGTAGGATCTGGCAATAGTATCGATATAGACTACATAGACAACTTGTGCCAAAATACAACGATCCAAAGCAATTTGCTTTAGTCGAATAGTTGATCGTTTGCAAAATACAGGGTGTCAAAGTGTTTATTTTTTAGCTACTTTTAAGTATTTTATTTATTATTAGTAAGTAAAGGTTTTCTTAAAGAAAGGAATCGAAAGCTACTTACCCTTATGCTGTTAAATGAAGAGGAAGCCACTTTCAGTAACTTACTTTTGTTTGAAGTTTCATTCCTTTTTTTGCCTCAGTATATTATGATTGCAGTAGATAATATTTATTCTGCCATACTTTTTGCGCAAAAAATATATACTAGATAAATATTGCTATGAGCAACTAATTCTGAGAAGTTTCCTTTGCATTTCTTTACGCTGTATTTGAGCCACCCTAAAAGGTCTGTACAACTAGTTACTACAATTTTCTTACGCCGAAATAAAACAGTTTATCCCAATTTGCTTTAGCTAAAAAGTTGATCGTTTGCGAGTCCAAGTAAAAAAAAATAAATGGAAATTTTAAAACCCTGTATCTTGCAAACGAGCAACCTTTTTGATTAGTACAAATTGCATAAAATCGTAAAAAAGAATTTGTTGTAGCATTTTGTACAGACCTTTTTTTGGACACTACCAGGTTGCCTAGATAAGATTAAAGGAAATGCAATGGAAAACTTTTTTCTGGAATAAAATGTTTTATTTGAAATATCTTAAAAACGATTGCTTGTAGCAATATTTATCAGGTATGCGTAGCGCCCCCTCCTTCACATTTTTTGTGTGAAAGGTATGGAGAAATAAAAATTCTTTAATCAAATTATAATATACCGAGAAAAAAGTTATGACACTTTAAACCTAAGCAAAGGATTGTAGGTGGCTCGCTCTACATTTTACGAGAAAAACATGAGCATATTCCGATTCCCCACTCTAAAAACTCTACATTGCGAAATTTTGTAGAAAAATGTCTTTTATTAAATAAAATAATTTAAAATAACTCAAAAACACTAAAAACTCTGACACCCTATATAATATCCCATAATATGTTGTATATTTTTTACTTTTGGTAACAATTTCAAACAAACCGCACCCATAACATCTTGAGTCAAATTTTCTTGCTAAACTTTTTCGTCGGAGTAGTTCAAACCGTATTTAAAAATGTTAGCCCAATAGAATTTTAGGGTTAATATATATGTACTTAAATTTATACCGGATATAAAAATTTTGCACTTGACATTTACATTCATATTAAAAGTTCACAAGAAAATAACCGAAACAAAGTTTTTAACAAGTTCAATACATAAATATGCCCGCCCGACAAGAATAGCTATATTGCTTTTAAACCATTGTCAGAAATGTATTCAAACACGGTTAAATACGTGACGTATTGACGTATATGACGTCACTGTTTACCAAGAAAATGTAATGTTTTGAAATGTTTTGAACCGTCTTAGTGCAGCAAAAAAATATTAAACCTGACGAGTTTCTGGGTCTGTCGTACGGCTACGCGTCAAGTTTTATGACAGGACAGGGATGAAATAAGAGGTATTAGGTTAAGTACGGGATACGTCTTTAGCAGTGTTTTTTATAAATCTAAAAATATGTAATCAAGCCTTTGTCAGAGGCTATATGCTTTGAAAAGGGCATATTTTTTATTATTATTTTTATATTTATAAAAACATGAGAAAGAGCATATTGGGTTATTTCTAATTCAGGTAAAAAATTAAGGTTTTATTTATGAGCTTATTCTTAAAAAAAAAAAAAAGTTTCGATAAACATGGGTTTCCAAATTTTTCTGTTCTTAAGATACAGTGGTGTTAAACTTTTCAAAATACTTTAAAATTTTGAAAATACCTATATCAGATACATTTGTTCAACTAGATAAAAACGTTATTTAACTAAGTATTTGTTGTTTTTGTTGTAACATAATTGTTGAAAAGAAATTATAATACTTAATTTATAAAAGAAAAACATTTTCTAATGTTTCTTTTATGGTCCAGGAATAAATGTAATTTGGCGTGATTATGTTTGCATATTATTTTTTTGTTAACTAATTAATATACGTTAAAATATTAAAAGATAGCAATAATGTGTTACGTTTTTTGCTTAATTAAAAGAAAATATAAAAATTGCACACAGAACAAAACGTCCATTATTTTGTCAGAAATACTTGTTCATGTGCCACTTAAGCCGCCACTGAAGTTAATAAATTGAATGTATTTAGGGCTAAATAAGCCCCTTGGGTTTTTTAAATTAACAGTGCTTAATTTCATCCAAATCAAATAAAAAATATTTTAAATCTTAACAAAAAAACCGATTTTTCCTAGGTTTAAAACCCTGTATCTTGGGAAAAAGCATTTCGGACCCATAATAGCTATTTACGTTACTAGACCGGAAATGGTATTTTACGGGTCGACGAAAAACATTTACGGGGCGAGCCGTAGGCGAGTCCTGTAGTTTCGAGGTGAACCCGTAAAAATTATTTCTGGTCGAGTATCGTACATAATTTTTTTAATTGACCGGAAAAAAAAACTGTGAAATTTTAGTGTTATATTTAAACGACAATAAGGCAAGGTACAACCGAGGTTCTTTTGACAAATGTATTTTTTCTAAATTACTTACGAAACTATAAATAATTAAGTGAATAGGAACTACAAACGAAAACGAATTATAATAATATTAGTGGGCAATAAATTGAAAGTCACCTTGGACGCTGCTTCAATTATTTCATCTGGATTTTCCATGTCCTGACTCCATTTTGGCAAAATGATGCTTTCTTTAACTTTACAATATCTTGAACTGTCAAATAGTAACAATTGAACTCTGACAATTTTTGTCATGGCTAACAGATTTTTGATATCAGGGACCGGAAAGTAAATGAGAGACCGGAAAGTAAACTAGGGACCGGAAAGTAAATTAGTCCTGTAAAATAGCATTTTCCGCTTAAAAATTGAGTGGAAAATTCAATTTTCCGGTCAATTAAAAAAATGTTGTTTTTATAGAATTAACTATAAGAAATATCCTCTTAAACATTTTTACCGCGATATGGCAAAACCACGTATAAAAAAATTTATAATTTAGTTACTAGTTTTAATGAACCGCTCTTTGGTTGGTTTTAAGCAAATAAAACTCTTGCTGTAAAAACTTTACCAAATATTAATTTACGTATCGGAGTGTTTTGCATACGACACATTATAAAACCGCCAATCACCGTTCGTAAATTTACTTTTTCTTCCTAAGCGTTTCAAAACCTTTTCCCAAACGAATGAAAACCTTTAGTGAAAATCGCTTCTTTGTAAACGTAGCTCATGTTTTTGGTTGAAAGGCACGTGTAAGCGTGGAAGTGACATATTTGATTTAGTACAAAGAGCTGCAGCCAAATTGGCCTTTTCTAATTTTCTTTCGGAAGGATAAGGATGGAGAAATACGCGGAAATGTGAGGAAAATGCAATTATAGTAAATCAGGATGGATATTTAAATATACAGGGTGTCTCTAAAAGGTATGTACAACAGGTTACAACAGATTCCTTAGGCCAAAGTACAACTACCTAACCAATTTACCTTAGTTGAAAAATTGTCGTTTTTGAGATATAGAGTCACGGGGTGTCAAAGTTTCCATCTTATTTTAGTGTTAAATAACTTTTTAATAAAATTAGGTATAAGGTAAAATGTAGGGAGAGCCATCCGCAGTCCTTTGCTTTTGTTTAAAATTCTATAACTTTTTTGTGCCTCTGTATACTTATTATAGCTTCAGACAAGAATTTATATTCCTCGGCGCCGGCTGGGGGACCGGGGGCCGTTTGCCCCCGGGATTTAAGTAATTGTAGCAACACAAAAACATTACGCAAATTAACGCATTTATAAACTTTTTTTGAAAAAGTTAAATAGGATGTTGGTGCAAACTGTCCCAGTAAAAATCCGTTTTTATTTGCTGACAACTGCTAAAATTTTGTATTTTAAAGTTTTTTCGTTGGTAATTTTTAATTTATTTAGTTTTTTGAAGCCTGTATTGTAGCTATTTTAGCTAGAATTAATGCTCGTTAAACCTATAAGAGTAATTATTATTATTCATAAACAGCAATAACATATTTCAAAATCTTTAAAATCACAATTTTCATTCTATATTTAGAATCTCTGATTCAGTCACTAAAGATAAGATTTACTAACGAAGCAAATGATGCAGTTTTTCTTTTTGAGTTCTGCATCCAAGTCTGATGACAGAGAATAACATCAAAAAGATTACCGAAATAATATGAAAATACCTTTTTTCCAAATATAAATTGGAAAATTTAAAAAATGAATGTAAAACATGGTTCGACTATTGGCAACAACGACCAATTGATAAAAACGAAGATATGGAAAATAAAAGATGTGCTAAATGAATGTATGAATTTACTTTTATTCGTACCATAAAACAACTTTTAAAAATGTTTTAACCATGCATCAACAACAGCAACAATGGAATGTTCATTCAAGTACACAGAGAACGGCCAGACTGAAGAGCGGGCGTGCGACAAGAGAGCGAGCCATTTTTTGGAATACAAAGGCTGCATGTTCAAGTAGCCCGCCCGCTGGGTTTTGAAAAAATCGCTCGCTTGTCGCTCGCGCTATCTTTAGTCTGGCCGTTCTCTTAGACCTGTAAAGCTTGATTGCGTTCTACAATCTCGCAAAATCATTTAAGTGATCTATGCCCTTGAAGCGTTTATAGTCACCGAATTAAAGCAGAAAATATTTTTCATATCAAAGATTTATTAAATAAATTTGGTCAACATAGAAGAAGATTTTTATTTTTGTTTTCAGAGTAATTTTATCTTTATTAGTTTTAAGATTTATATTGTATATCATTACTGGTAAATTTTTTACAATTGTTTGTTTGAATTTTACATACCTCTGCATGAATTTTCAAACGGTTGTGTGAGATGAAATAATTTTTTTAGTATTAATGCAAAAATAAATCAAAATAAGCAGTGGCGCAACTAGCCACTGATTTTTTTTAAGGGTGGCGGGGCATAAGTTCCTGTTTATAGAGTATATTTGCCGAAAAGCACTAAGATACTTTAAACGTTTAATAATTTAGGGAGCTATTCGCCGACTCTGGGGGCCTAAGCAGCCCTAACCCCCTCCCTCCCTCCCGCCAATTGCGCCTATGAAAATAGGCGATTTTAACGGCAAGAAATTTTAAATAAAAAAAAATCTGCTCTTGCCTGGCGACCCCCCTGGGATTTCAAGGCGGCGCCCATGTTTATATTCTATCATTTTCTGAACAAAAAATGTGTATGTAGATATCACTTTGAGCAACCGTTTTAAGGATATTCTAGAATAAACGATTCATTTCTAGTAAAAAATTGTATTTCTTTACGTTTTATCTAGGTTACCATGATTTTTCTAATAGGTGTGTACAAAATGCCACGATAAATTACTTGGGCCAGAATACAACGATCTAACGTAGTTTAGCTTAATATTAAAATTGATACTTTGTGAGATACAGGGTGTCAAAGTAAAAAAATAAAATACCTTTTGGAGACTGCCAGGTGGCCTAGATAAAGCGTCAAGAAGTGGAATGGAAAACTTTTCTATAGAACAATACATTTATTCCTAATTATCTCTAAAACGGTTGGTCGTAGAGATATTGACTAAGTATACCTTTTTTTACTAGAGCTATAGTATACAGCGGCAAAGTAAACGTATGCAAAGGACAAGAACTAACACACCCTATCTGTATAGTCGTTGTGCAAAGGACTACTGGTAGCGCTCTCTACATTTTACAACATAAGCTTAAGCAGTTTTCGATTTATCACCTTGAAAAAACCCTAAACAATAATTTAAAAACATAATAATAATAATTAATAGTTTAAAAAAACTAAAAAACACGCTTTTATATGCAACCGAACTAAAAATTAAAAAATAATTTTTCATTAAAAATATTTTCACTTCATAGTAAAAAGCGTGGGGTGCATTTTACTATTTTTTCATAACTTTTCCATCATAGATATTGGCAAATATAATAATTATAACATTTAATATATTAAGCACCCCACGCTTTTTACTATGAAGTGAAAATATTTTTTTTAATGAAAAATTATTTTTTAATTTTTAGTTCGGTTGCATATAAAAGCGTGTTTTTTTAGTTTTTTTAAACTATTAATTATTTTTCATTTTTTAGTTCGTTATATCAATTAATTTTTTAAAAATAAATGCTCCAGTTTATTCACTAAAAAATTTTTTCGCCATTTTGTCAAGATTAGCAAAGTTTTTCAGATTTACTTTCTGAAAATACCCTAATATAAAATTTGAGTAAAATCAATTCAGATCGAACTCTTGAAATGGCCGGTGGTTGGTACCACTGGGACGTACAGGTGACAGATGACACTTGGTTGAAAATAACCAGCCCCTTTTTTATTAGTTCTGTGCCCCTGTATATCAAATTTGGTCAAAATGGGGGTTGCTCCAACTTTCGAAACAATTACCCAATTTGCATAAATAAGACAAATATTTTTAAAATATTACCTTTTTAAACTAAAAAGAAATTTACCATAAATGTTTTTTTCTAAATATGAGTTTACTTTAGTTTACTTACCTTAAGTGATATTTTAATGTAGTTTGCTAATCTCCATTTCCAGTCTTTGTCCTAATCTAACATTCGGTACAAGTTTCTAACACTCAATAAAGGCCTTTTAGAAAGTATAAATGGAAGATGGTATAAAAGTTATATGCAATAACTTGTTAGTTACTTTTATTTGCTTCTTGTATTTCAATTAAAGTGTATACTTTGTTTTTAATAGCTTAGTTAACTGAAACTTTAATTTCACATTAAAGGAATTTTAGGTTATGTTATGACTGTGAATTTTGTCAGATGTCAGTTGGTAATACAGATTTCTGTTTTATGACCGCCTGTTTTAAAAACAAGTGAAGGTTATTCGTTCGTTAAAAAGCGTGTTAAAAAAAAACAGATGAAGGTTATACGCTCCCGGAACGAATGAGTTCAGTTTAGCAGAATTGAGCCCCTGGTCCCCAACCCGTCGGCAAATGTTGTCAAGTTCGATTATTCAATTGTCTAATCTGGCGCATCCGCCAGAACGTACGATTTTTCACTTTTCCTATTTTCCTAGAAAATGCTGGAACTTAACGGGATACTGTTTTTAAATTTTTCTAATTTTTAGTTCGGTTGCATATAAAAGCGTGTTTCTTTAGTTTTTTTAAACTATTAATTATTTTTCTTTGTCAAGAATAGCAAAGTTTTTCAGATAGACTTTCTGAAAATAACCTAATATAAAATTTGAGTAAAATCGATTCAGATCGAACTCTTGAAATGGCCGGTGGTTGGTACCACTGGGACGTACAGGTGACAGATGACAAAGAAAATTAACCCAGTTTTCTAGGACAGATGACACTTGGTTGTATCAAGCAGTGGTTATAATAATATAATTTTTTTCCAAAGCAGGATAACGGGATACTGTTTGCAGATTATTGCATTGTCATGGGTCCTTAATACGTGTGCAAAGTTTCAAAGAAATCAAATAGCTGGAAGTTGGTTAAAATTAGGCTCAAAGATTCCGTTACATAGCCAGCCAGATTGATAGATTGATAGTTACAACCCAAGTTAATAAAAGCGTGTTAAAAAAAAAAATGACTAAAATAAAATAAAATGACACCCAGTATCCAGTATCTCATACCAGTAAATAACAATAGCTCTTTTTGCATAACAAAAAGTTATAACTAGTTTTACCTTTTTTAACCCAACTAGGTACACTATTTTCGCGGTCGTGAAGTTAGGTACATTTTATTAAAACGATAATTTTTGTCGATAAAGTCTTTGGACACTCGCACTCGTACAAACAAGTATCGAGAACAACAAACTCAAATATATGTAGAAATTTAATTTATTTGTTTATAAATAAAACCAAAACAGCCTTTTTGAATTTTTGACATTTGTGACATAACTCAGTTAGACGCGTTTGGCATCATCCACTACAATACACTACACTACACTTTTCCCCTTGCCAAACAAGATTATTAAATCGTATTATTGTGGCTCAAGGAGTTTGTGTAGACCTTTTAGAAACACCCTTAAAAAGGGGATTACTATCACTTATATTTTTGTATAGATAGAACCGAAAATTTTACCAAATCTATTCTACTCGTATTTTGACAGATATTTTGTTGGTGCTTTTATATTATTCATAAAGCTACTTCATGTAACATTCACCATAATGTCAACAATATTTTCATAAAATGCTTGGAAATAATAATTGTTACGTAATATAAAATATGCATTTTTCAGACGAAAATTAAAGCATTAGAATGCAAAGCATAATCTAAAAACATCAGTTCTTGTCTCCAAAAATAATTAAGACCCTCGAACTTGCTTCAACGTCACTTTTTTCCCAGAGGGTAAAATTTGATCCCTTATTTTCAGTCGCAGCCACGTTTTGCATGGAAAATCGGGCAAACAAGTCCTTTATCTAAGTTTGCCACACAAGTATAAGATCTCTTCTATAATAAAGTTTACTTTAGACAGTGTTTACTTTGTAATTTTCTGTTTTCGAGTACCAGAAAGTATATTATTACATTTATAGAAAATTTGATAAGAAATAACGAAAATGACCATCCCTTGTACTTAAGAGGGGGACCGAATGGTCATTATATATTGTCACGCTACATATTTTTTTAACACAATTTAAAAGAAAAAATAAATTCTTAAAAATATCTACAAATATATAGGTAAGTGTACATTTACAACCAATTTGGAAATTTTAAATTGACATTTAAACAATTGCTTAAACTTGACCTGTCAAATCCAAATTTGATAAGTGAAGTTTAACCAATTGTTTAGCTGTCAATTTGATATTTCAGAATTGGTTGTAAATGTAGACTAACTTTTGCGAAACCTCCCTTAATACGGAATCGAGTTTATTCACTCAGTCGTATATTATAGATTTAACTTATGGGTTTACATGTACATATATGGCAAAGCACGATGCATTAAAAACAAAAAAGAAACGCAACTTCGCACAAAATAAATTAAACTAACTAAACAGTTAAAAATACAAGAAAGTCAAGTTGATTAATAACATATGATATAAAAATTTAAAAAGATTTTCTTAATTTAAGTATTATTATTTAATATGGACAATATAGAGGGTATTAGAAAAATAAGATTCGTAACTTTAAGAGGTGATTCCTTGCATTATTCTGAGCAAAAAAGTTCATTATAAATAATGTCACAGGCACTAGGGTCCCTGTGTCCAGAAGTCTTTGGAAGTCTTCTACGAATTTTTCTTTTAGCTGGTAGCCCTTGATCAGGAAAACGTTCTTTGTAAATGCGTCTAGCTTCTTCAGAATGAGCCTCTCCATAAATAAAAAGCATATCATGATACTCGCGTACCAAAAATATCTCTTTCGTATCAAAATTCAGGCACTTATAGAGTTATACATACTAAGAATAACTTGTGATTTCAATTCGGGTAAATATTACTTGCCTTAATGCATGCAAGAAACTTTTAAACGATTTTTTCCTATGTAGGTATTTTTTTACTCACCGGCACGATGTCCTTTACAACGATACTAATTGTGTTGTTTGCCTGTTTTTCTTGGGAAAATTATATTTAATAAGCAAGAAATTTTTTTTAGATACATTTAATTAATAAATATGATGTATTATTACATTTTACGCTATTAGGCATATGACGTTAAATGATTAATGGTTGAAAATTAATGTATTTTATAACTAAAAAAATAAGTTTAGCAATTTTTTCTCCAAAACGGCTGATTTTCGGACATAGGTTATACAGAGCTGTATTGCTTAAAATAATGCAAGGAATCAACTAAAGTTACGAACATTATTTCCCTAACACTCTGTATTATTAACCGACATAATTTTTTTTTATGTTTAACTTTTAAGTGCATTTAATTTACTTTATGAAGTTGGTTTACTGATTTTTAATGTTTTTTTCTCGTTTTAGTTTATTATTATACAAATATTTATTTGGTGAGCATACGGCACTGCTACCTCTAGTAGGTATAAACCGAAACACCTGGTCTGAGATCCGAGAATACACCTACTAAAAGCAGCTTTGCCTCATGTACAACGTACGTCAGAGGGAAAAAAATAAGTCTAGTATATTTTTCTCTTGAAATCCTGACTAGGATTTTTTATGCGACCACCGAGAAAGTGCACTGTTTCGGATAAAAAACAGCCCACAATAATTGTCAATTATTAACAAAGTAATCGGTATACATAAATGTTATTCTTTGGAAAAAATATCAGAGTCACTTCTATCAGTTCGTTGACCTGCAAGTAATCCTGATCAATTTATCACGTGACTGATGCCATTTGAAATATTAATAAACACCCAGAATGAAGTGAACCACATAAGTTTTAAAGGAATGATATTTATCAGTTTGTTCACTTGTCTTGTAAGAATATCACTATATCTAGTTACATAAAAAATTGCATCTCCTTTTCTGAAGTTGGTTAAGTAGAAAAACATATACTGTCAAAACGTACAAGGGCCGATCAATTGTATTGTTTCTCTGTCGGTCGCGGTAGTGAGTGAAGGGCATTTATAAAAATTCGCTAATGCCGCTCGGTAAAAAATAGAATTGCAAAGCAAGTGGATAAGACAAAGTAGAACTAGTTGGCAAATACCCATATAACATTTTTTGGCGGCCATGTACATTTAATTTACTGTCATTGCGAACACTCTTTAATGGCAAGGCATTGGCAAAAAGGTATTAAAAAGACACGAAAGTGGGCAATTGGCCGTTATTGGGCCACGTGTTGCAGATAATGTGATGGCATCCGTCAATAATAAGTTATGATGAAAAATGCGTTTAGGATGATGGCATCCATAATAAGTTATTGGCAAAAAGGTATTAAAAAGACACGAAAGTGGGCAATTGGCCGTTATTGGGCCACGTGTTGCAGATACTGTGATGGCATCCAACATTAATAAGTTATAATGAAAAAATTCGTTTTGGATAATGGCATTTATCATTAAATAAGTATTGCAAGTTTTATAAGTTGAATGGCCCAAAAGTTAAATAACATATTTAGAATTTTGTAATAAAAAAAAGGCAGAAAAACTTTATTATTAAAAAATTACATAATATAAATTTTTATACAGTAACAATAAACCATAAAAAATTAAAGGTATGTAATAAAATTAAAGGAAAGATGGTAAATCAAAAGAAAACTCTTAAAATAGTAAGTATTTAAGGGACACTTGCACGCAATTTTCAGATCAAAAACATAGGGAGAAATATTTTAAAGGAGATAAATGTCAAAAAAAAACTATTAAATAAATATAATATTTTTTATTAACACGTCTTTAAAACTTTTAATAAGGCAACTCTCTAATTTCATATAATTTTTTTAAGTAACTACAAACTTAAAAGGTTTTAAACAAAATGTTTACAGCTGCTAACAGTCTACTTGAATAACTCGCCTTCTCGACTAGCCATCACCAATTAATCACACAACACACACTAATTAGGTAATGAATACACTTAATTATGTCTATTAAAAAAAAGAAACTAAAAAGCTAGAAAACCACGTAGAAAACAATTGCACAAAGCAGTCAAACAAAAGCAATTTTGCTTCATTTGTCACAATCGTCAAATCTTGTATTTCGGCTAAGCGGGAAATTTGAATTTGTCACCTTCGGTCGAAATTAACCTAGCTAATTTTACCATCATTTTATTTTTATTTTCTCAAAAATACATACTTAATAAACATTTTGTTTGACTTAATTTTTATTTGCATGATTTGTAACAATAAATGTTAGGAAAAGGCCATTTCCTTTAAATTATGTAAAAAAAAACATAAAATAATGTTGTTTAGCTGCCATTATAAATAAAACAGATTAAAAAAATTGCTCTAATGTTAGTTGAATACCAATGTTAATAATATGGTTTGAAACGTTTTCTGTTTTTTGAATTTGTGTTGTTTTGTTTCTTTATAGTTCTACAGAATATTACATATTTTTTTTTGTATTAACACTGGATTTAACCGTGGAAGAAATATTATTTAAAAAATATCACAATAAAGTAAAACTAAGTTAATTAAGACAGTAAATATTAATGGAATTGGAATGTTGTTCTCATATCTGGGTATGGCGTCCCCAACAACCCTGAGCATTCTTGATTCTATTCAAAGAAGAGCTATTCGTCTCATTAATGATCCTTCACTTACAGAAAGGCTTCCCTCTCTTGCCCATCGTCGGGCTGTGGGCGATTTATCGCTTTTTTATAGGTACTTCCATGGCTTCTGCTCTGAAGAATTGACCAGTATAGTTCCTCCTCCACTCACGGTTCCCAACAGAGAAACTCGTGGTTCCGCGCGTATGCATCCCTATACGGTCCAACTGGACAGGCCCCGAACTTCTCACTTTGTTCGTTCTTTTATCCCTAGAGTTTCTAGATTGTGGAACCTGCTGCCCGCGGAGGTTTTTCCTTCCCCCAAATCTTCAAGTATTTAAGTCCCGTGTCAACAAACTCCCTCTTACCTCGCTTAAGACACCCACGGTACGTTAGTATTTAGGCTTTTAGCCTTCGTGGTTTGTCCAAAGATAAAAAAAAAAAAAAAAAAAAAAATGATTATTAACATTTATGGAAAAAATATAATTTGCTTCTTACTTAATGGCATTACCAATTACTCACAAAATTTGCCCCATCTGAAAAAAAGTGCAACGCCTAATCTCATTGCTTTATAGGTCAAAGTGAAGTATTTGCTTAACAGAAAATCTTTTTTGTATAGTTACTATTTTAACGCTGGTTAAAACCAGTTAATTTAAAGGTATCATTAGCACCCTGTAACCTTAATTAATAAAGTTCTAAAGTGCAGTAAGGAAAAGGTAAAGAAGGGTTAAAACCAAGATTGTACAGGTTAGCGCTAATATTTTAACCCGGATCCACATAACAGAGATACGGGCTTTTAAGCGGGGTCTCAAGAGCAGTTTCCGGCAACCGTAATTTGAAATAGTGGCTGCGATTACCATATTTACCAGCGTTTATTAGTAAAAGTCCGCGCGCTTTTAGCTCCGGCAACCGCATGAGTTACGATAATGAGACAGTGCCCCCGACTGGCGGGCCGTTAGACACTGCGAATGGGACATGGAGAGAAATATGGGCCGTTTGCAGGATGAAGAGGAGCTCGGGATATGTACTGGGTGAAAGCTTAACAAATTTATTTCATTGAAGCGTACTATTTTGTCAATATAAGAAGTATTTATACAGTGTCGTCCATTAAGAGTAACAAAAGGAACCTTATTAAATGTGACGTCAATACAAAAAGTATTGTCCCCACTCATTAGTTAGCTAAACTAAAGTAACTAAGAAAGTTTTTTTCAACAACATTTTTTGTAAGATAAGCAGTAGGTAAGCGTAATATAACCGACATCATTTCTTTCGTTTTATGGTAACCTCCTGTTATTGCAATTAAATAGACATACTTAGAGTCGTTACACATTAGACGTACGAACAGGGCTGTTCCCTAGGTTACGTGCTCCCTGGTGCAAAAAATATTTGGTGTCTCTATAGAAAAAAGCCTTTTGGTTAATTGAAGTACTAAATTTTTAAACCCAAAAAAATTTTTTTGAAGACCAAATAAAAGGTCCCCAATTTCAAAATACATTGCTGTCTCCTTTAGTCAACTGTCCTTTTTTTCTTTCCATCAAATAATTTTGAAGACCAAAAACAAAAAAGCCCTTACTTTTAATTTACATTGTTCAAAAAAATTTTCCCTAATTACCGCCCTTTATTTCAATCAGTTTCACCCTTTATTTTCCAATTTTCCGCCCCTGCAGCATTGCGCTCTGGTGCCTTGCACCACTAGCACCACCCAGAAGGCACGGCCCTGCGTACGAACGCCCTACGCCTAATATAATATATGCATTAAAAGTATTGTTACCTTTCGCATGCAGGCGCGGTGCCTACGCTTTAGGTACATTACTTTCAATGCAAAACTTTTGTCAAGCGTACGACGTAGGGCGTTCGTACGTCTCCAGGTGTAAGGGGCCTTACATTCTATCACAGGCATTATAGTTACTCTATAATTAGGTGCTTTCCTTTAAGATCAAATCTTAGCTAATTTTAAGTCGGCTGCTTAGATGATGGTTCCTTTTAAAATAGGAACTCAGCTCAGCTAAGAATGATATCGCCCCCTTGCCGCGGCTAAGTTTGCCGGATATCTTACTTAAAAGAAGATTTTTGCTACGTTATTGAAAGTCACATACGTCAGACGAATTCTTGTCCATTTTGAGGTTAGAAATACTTTAAAGGGTGTTCGTTTTTAGACCTGGTTTTTACATTTTTTTAAATTTCTATTGATATAAGACATGTTGAGAATTTGGTTGGGTAAAGAATTAAATTAAAAATGAGTCCTTTTACACCTCTTCTATTTGTTAGCTCAGCTAAGATCTTTGCTTTGCTGAGCTAAGATAAGTTATAAAAGGAAAGCAACTGTTGTCTTTAATTGAATGCAAAACTTTTTGTCAGGCGTAGGGCGTAGAGTGTTCGTACGTTTCATGTTTAA
The DNA here is from genome assembly GCA_014170235.1 of Listronotus bonariensis. NCBI lineage: Eukaryota > Metazoa > Arthropoda > Insecta > Coleoptera > Curculionidae > Listronotus > Listronotus bonariensis. Next base: position 51,778 of record JACEGR010001672.1, read on the forward strand.
CGGGACATACTCTTTACATTGAGTATGTTGTTGTCTTACAACTTACTAGTACAAGCAACTAACCCATTTACTATACCAACGTACACGCGGCTCTATATATATATATATATATATATATATATATATATATATATATATATATATATATATATATATATATATATATATATATATATATATATATATATATATTAAAGAGATATAAAAGTTCATATATTTTTTGCAGTTTATTTTTACTTTAAGAAATAAAATTAAAATTAATACTGTCCCCTGAATTTTATCACAAATAGATATATGCTACGCAGACAGATTTTGCTTTCTATGGCGCAAATTTGGCCTTTTTAAACGACACATTCGAACTTGGCCAACTGGAACACGTTCCACAATTCGCAAATCGCATGTTTGCGCCATTGGAAGCACAATTTGTCCGCGTAGCGCGTAGCATAAGTCCATCTATGCGTTTAGTCGGCTTCCGCGTCGGCCTAAAAGTCCCATTAAAAAACTAAAAGTTTTGACAATATTGTCTTTTATCCATATAAAAACCATTTTTAGTTTGTTGTAAAAGTGATGGTATAAAACTTACATTATAACAAACAGGTTAAAGTGATTACAGAAAGAAAGAAGACGCAAAATTTAAAAAGTGTTTTGTACCAATTAATTTGGATTATTTTTAATTATATTAAATGTTCAGTTTCACGCTGTAAAATACGCCACACAATGGAGAATTTAACAGCGCTTGGTTACACTGACAGGTATTAACGTTTACCTGTGGAGTTACGACACATATGGAAATAAAACCGCTTAATTTGTTAATTCATCCGTTTTCTTACGAGACGTTTATGTAGTTACTTATGTCTTTATGTATACAGTTTTAGAGGGTTTATTTTTTTGCAATTAAAATAATAGAAATAAAACGTAAATCAAATCAGCAATCTTGCATTTTTCTATTAGGTACTTAAAAAGCCCAGTAGTCCTTAAATCCAACTCTTCTGATTATTTTATCGAGAATATTTTTATCACAGATGTCTTTTACTCTTTTGTCCGTTCCTATATTTTACATAAGACCGAAATAATTGTCTTTGATAAGACTAATATAATATAAAAACACGTATAAAAAAATCAACAAAATCCCTGGTTGTATTTCTTTGGAACACTTCGAGAAACAATTACATTTTTATGGGCATCCTGCTTTTATATCGCCCCATAACTCTCCCGTTTATAGCTCTGTAAATAACCCCAAGAATTAAGACATAGTCCCTTGTGGAAATTAAGCACTGCCCGAAGCCGTAAATTTCCCGGAGCGGAGTGAATTAGGCATCGGCCGCCGCGGAATCCGGTGACCGGAGAGACCGCGACCGCCCGGAATTTCACCCGGATTAATTGCTCGAGGATAGGGAACAGCGGTTAGAATGCCTTGATAATGGAGTGTGAATCTTTCGTGGTTGGTTCTAAGGGAAAGTTGCTCGTAGTCGTAAGTCGATTTGAAATTTTAATTATCTGTAGATTGATTTGGTTGTTTTACTTAGGGGTGACAAGATCAACACAAGAAGTACATTTTTAATTTCAAAACAAAATAAGAAGTACTGCAGGGTTTTTCTGAACTATGGAATCAAACTTTAACGTGTGATTCATTTTGTTATTTTATGAAAAAAGTTCCTATAAACATATGTTTTTCGTTGGAGTTGCTTCCTTACTGAGATACAGGGCGTTAAAATTTATGAAAAAAAAATCGTTTTTCTAGATATTTTAAATATGCTTAGGCCGATTTGAATAAAATTTGGTACATTTATTTAAAGTAATAAGGTGCCCATTTAGCCCTAACCATATTGTTATTATTGGGTCCAGTGGTGTCTCAGTGGGCACCGTAACTTATTATTGAGCAAAAAAGTACGCCAGTGACTTTTCTATATTTTTTTATAGATGGGAAATTAATAATACAACTTTCTAGTTTCTTGTATTTTCTTCGTATCTCGCTTTGTTTTTGAGAAAAGAATCAAAGCCATTCTAAAAAGTAGCCCTAAACAACATAAAATGAAATCTAAAATTGAAAAATAAAGAATATCAATCTTAGTAAATCAAAAAAAAAACAATTTTCGATAAAATACACCACTGTTAAGTTATTTGAAGACAAATAATTGTTTTATTTTTTATTGTTATTTTTTTTTGCTTTTTATATGTATCTTTCAGTACTTTTTAGAGGAAAATCAAATAGCTTAATATTTAAAAAAAAAAAAACGAAGGTAGAAACAAAAAGAAGGAATTAAAAGTTGTATTATTAATTACTTAATTATAAAAAAACCTCAAAAAGTCACTCAGCGTACTTTTTTCTCAATAATATAAGTTGCGGTGCCCACTGAGACGGCACTGGACCCAATAATAACAATATGGTTTAGGCTAAATAAGCACCTTACTACTTTAAATAAATGTACCAAATTTTAGTCAAATTGACCTAAGCATATTAAAAATATTTAGAAAAAAATATTTTTTCTTCCTTTTTAACGCCCTGTATTTCAATAAGGAAGCAACTCCGGGCATATGTTTATCAGAACTTTTTTCATAAAGTAACATAAGAAATCACACCTTAAAGGTTGATCCCATAGTTCTGAAACACCCTGTATATCAACATTAGGATTTCTTTTTTTAATTTTCGTCTCGTTTTTTTGTAGATTACTCTTAATTTATTCTTTAATTAATTTATTCTTTAACCATTAGGTGCCGTTCATAATGAGATGATGTACAATATTTTATTAATCGTAAACGATATACGAAACGCTGCACGCCTTGACAGATACATGTAATCTAATAGTCTAAGATCCGAATAGGAAGCGACCTACATCCATATGTTTACCGGCTAAAACTATTTTATATTAAATATAGTATTTCAACAAAGGTATTGTTACGGGATTGCCTAAAAAATGAGGGTAAATAATAATAAAATTTAAAAAATATTCTCAAAATCTTTGACACACCGTGTATAATGGCAACTTCTACTTTTTTAAATACATTTTAGGGCTAGTTCATTAAATATGTTTAAATAATACCGAACGTACCAATAAATTGGATTATTTTTTCAAAATTTTAATTTTAGACAATTTCCCAACTACTGTCTACTGTCATGTAAAGTAAAAATAAATATACAGGGTGTGTCAAAAATGTTGAGGTTATTTTTTTAATGGCGCCCTTTAAATTTGTAACAGCCTGTATATTATGTAATATTTTAAGTATGTAAATATGAATAAAGTCGCATATATATTTTTAAAAATTAGAAACCTTTTTTTATATAGGTGCATCCTACATTCATTCACAATCAAGGCATCTTTACAATAAGTGTTTTTGCATTGTAATTTTGATTAAGATGTTTATACCTTTCCCTGTATACAAACTATTAATTTATACCTATAAGTTAATTCAATATAATACAAACAATTTGTTAATATATTTTAACAAATTAAGCTGACTATACCATTTTTAATAGTTCTAGTTAGAAATATTTTTGCACGGACAGAATTTTTTCTACTTAAACAAAACAACTTAAAATATGGGTTACTAGTATTTTGCAAGAGTTTTATTAATTTGCTTTATGTAATTTATTATCTATGGTAAAAAGAAAATGTATATTTGGTTAAGTGTTTAAAATTTAAATAAAATGCGCGTTTTTTAATTTTTAAATTAAAATAAATAAATAAACAAATTGTCGGTGTTACGGTGATTTTTATTTGTTTTTAAAATGGTTGCACCAAAAATATTTCCACAAGTTCTAAGGAAAAATCCGGGGAGAAAAAAGCAATCTCACCCAGTCCGGAACCTTTTCAGGAACCAGATGGAATGACAACCATTGATTTAAATAAAAGTGATGATTACTCATGTGGTAAGTAGTTTCCGAAATATAAGCAACCCTAAAAACCAATTAGTGTTGGTCAACATTATGTAATGTAATGTTGTGTTATACAGGGTGTCGATTAAGTTTTTACTGAGTGTGAAGTTATAAATTTACACCCCTCTTAACTTATTATTGATATGGTACAAAATAAATAAAAATATTAGTTTACTTGGTTAATTCTGCAGGCTTTAAATCAAAAAGTGGATTTTTGCCATATCTTAAAATATACAAGGTACGACAAAAGTATATATAACAAATATATTTTTCATATATAAAACAAATATAAATACTGTTTTTGTAAGGTGATTATGTGTATACGTATTTTTTTATCAGAATCTTCATAATTAATATACAGGGTACGACGTATAATTTTTGTAAATGAAGCGCCCTATATATTGAATTACCATTAAAAGGATATTTTGAAGAGCGTTCGGAAAATACTTAATTTTATATGTCTATCTTTAATAATTTTGGAGATATGGTCATACAAATTTAAAAAAAAAACTTTTACTTGAAATTATTGTGATAATATATCCTATTAAAATTTACACTTATTCGTTAGATTTGAATGGCCATATTTTTAAAACTAATGAAGATAAATATACCAAATGTCAGATTTTTTTAAAGATCTTTTTATGCTGATATAATATACATGGTGTTTTATTTTTAAAAATCTTACTTCTTTTGTACCTACCCCGTATATTTTAAAAGCTAGTAAAAATCTGATTACTACAAATAAATAATTTGATTTATTTTCTACGATAAAAAATAAAAAAGTTAAGGGGATTGTTAATTAATTACTTGACATCCGGTACATTAAGCTAAACGGACGATTCTTTGAGAAAGTTTAAGGGGTAGCGGAAATTGGAAAATTTTGTTTTATTTTATAATTTCGTAGATTAGGTACTTAAGCATATTTCCCCATAAGGATTTTTCAAAATTCGAAATATTTTAAAAGTTACAGCCGTTTTTGTGACGTGGCAACCAGACCGGTTTAAGGGGACGACTCTACAATAGGCGATTGTCCTTGTTTCCATGATACTTCTGGTATACTACATCATATAGGAAGCTGGAAGGGCTAATTAAAAGAAAAACTAACGCCCTACGCCTGATGCATTGAAAGTTATGTAAGGCGTAGGGCGTTCTTACGTCTCGGGTGTAACGGGGCTAATAAGTTTATAGCGAGTGTCGCGTCTTTTAAGCTGTCAAACATACCATGCTCTTTATTTTCTCAAATAGGACTTTTTGTAGACACCAATTCTAGAATTTCCATTTGTTTAAACATTTATGTTAAAATATCTCTTTTTTGCTGATATTAAGTATTTTTTTACGGTCGTATATAATAGGGTGCATTATACATGTAAGGGACACAGTTGGGAGCAGATACCATTATATTTTATGTTTTAATATTAAACTGTTTTTTAATTTTAGTTGTTATCAGGATAATATCGTAATTTTTCCATTTTAATTTCTAATGTTGGTACCACATTGCTCTAATATAAACCATAAAGGGCTCATCAAATTACATCGTTTGAATGTCTCGTCTACTACGATCCAATCTTGGCAAAGAATATTAACAGAAATTACCAGATTTTGGTTTTTGTCTCGGCTACAAGCAAGCACTTTTAAAAACAGGGCATAATAGTAACAAAAAATATTAGGCATCAATATATAACAACCTAAATAAAACATAAAATAGGTAACAGTCAGCGTTCTCAACAATTTTATGAACCAACAAAACATAAGTTCTTGGTTATTTAGGCCTGAGCTGCAAGCACAACAAAACCGACTTATGTACGTTTTCCTTCATTGCACATTTTTACCGGAATCCATGATGATAATCTCTAAAACAGTTATTAATACAACAATCGCCGTAGATGTAAAACTCATCCTACAAGTAAAAATCTACATGTGCTTTCGATTTTTCCTACAATTCATACTTTTCTCAATATACATATCAACTTGCCCCCGCCCCCTGGGTCATCGGCTGGCGCCGGCCCTGAAAGAAAGGAATAGGTATTTAGTCCGAGGTATTTCGTATTTTAATAGTTTATGGGTTAATATTATACAGTTGTTATGCCATCATTTTCAGGATATAGATCACTTTTAATAATATTTTAATATTGTAACTTAGTTTTTGATCAAGAAGTTTATACTAAATATAGAAATCAATTTTTAATTGTCAAATATTAAGTTAAATTTAGCGCCAAACAATTGTGGGTATTTTAAAGTATGCCCTCGGACTAAATATTAAATGTATCACAGGCTTTCGGCATTTTTTGTATAATTTTTTGCTAAAACAATTCATTTTAGAAAGGCTATACATTGTTACTAATGTCAATTAAAAACTATGGGAAATAATTTTTGAAAATGAAGTTTTTTCTCAGGAATATACACTTAAGTTAGTTTTTTTCTTTTGAAAAATACGAGAAAAGTGTAAATAATAAAAAGGTGTATTGTTATCTGTTATTTCTAAAAAATATATATAGGAATTGCACAATAGTTAGTAAAATATTTTTTTGTCAGAAATATTCGATATATTTAACAAATTTAATCAAGCTAGGTAGTATAAATAACAGCATAAAAAAAAATGGGTTACAGATATTATTTACAAAAAATTAAATTATTTTAAAATTATTTTAACATCGTTTGTCCTATGAAAAAATAATTTTTAAACTTGTGAGCTGTATAGAGTTACAAATGTCTGTATTGTTTTCTTGACATTTTGGTGACCTTATTGAGAAAACAGATTTTCTTTAAAAAAATATTTCAATATAATCCTTGTGCAGACAATTTTATTTTTCACAATATTAAGAAAAATATCATAATAAAACACCATATTTAAATTTCTTAATATTTAAAGGTCAAAATACATATTTTAATTACACCAAAATATATTTTTATGCCCCTAAAAATTAAATCTCACTTAAAACAAATTACCACAATAATTTTATATATCTTTAGTAGTTTCAAAAATATGACCATTTATTTTATTTTTAACGTAACACTATTTTGTAGTAGGTAAAGGCACTGACTTTATATTCTAGGGTTATAAAGTACTCGTCAGCGAGCTTTAAAATGATGTGCAAAAAGAACCCCTTAAGGCAAGATGGCGCTTACCAGCAATCTTAAAATTTGTATTTGTAATTTTTATTTTAGATAGTATTTACGCATTAATTTCATTCTCTAAAGTTTTTTTTTAATTAAACCTTTTAAGAAACAAAACTGGGTGACATAAAAAAACGCAAGTATAATTGTTTTTTACATTTTAGAATCCGAAGTAGATAAGGCCAAATTAAAGAAGCAAGCCCAAATTAAGTACGTAGCCCAACTGCTGTTTGCTCTAGGTTCGATTTTTGTGGTGGTAATGCTATTTTTTATGATGACATTTCTAAATAAAGGTAAACACTTTTCTAATCGTACCCTTACTATAAAAAGATTTTTTATGCGTTTTAAGTAACAACAGAATTAATTTTATATTTATATTTCCTTTAACCCAATTGCCTTTAGAGTAGTAATTATGAAGAAATTTTGATAAAAGTTTTATATATTTTTCTTTTGGTATTTTTTATATTTATTGATATTTTTGTTTTAAATCACAAATTTCTCATATGAATTAAATTAATTTTGGTGTTATCTAAAACCAATTTTACGTCTGTTTTATTAAAACGTAAAAACCTTTTAAATTATAGATAATAAATAAGTAAGTAAAATGTTTTTTTTTTTTTTAATTTATGTAAATTTCTTAAATATTCGTTAAGATTTTACAAAAAATATAAAAATAGATTTTATTTTTAAATAAGAGAAAAACCTTATAATAATAAAGTATTTAAAATTTCCTTTTTACAGAATACCACCTCTTTACAGTTGTTCCCTTAAAAGTAAATCAATCTTATGTACCACCAACCTACATCCATTCCTCATTTCCTACAGAAGAATTTTTAAATCTATCCAAAATTTTAAATCAAGAAAAATTTAAGAAAAACTACGAACTGGAAATTATATTAAACGATTTCCATTAGAAATGGATTTGTGTAAAGTTATGAAGTCTATTGAATTTTGTTGCGAAATATTTAGAGAATCCGATCTGCATGATTTTACAGAATCTTGTACTGTTAATGATATGTTAAGTTACTTAATAGAATATGAAACAAATCCAAGAAAAAAACGACAACTTGAATACGGTGTTTATGGTAAAAAACTTCCTCAAAAACCACATGATGATTATATACAATCAAGTGAGGATAAATTAGTATATGAACATTATCCAGAACCCGATTTGCCTTTAAATAAATACGAAATCTATGAATATAACCAGCTGGTTAACAGTGATTTTCCTTATGAAGATGTCTTTTCCGAAACACCTCATAATATAAATAGAGAAAATTATGAACGAAAACATGAACCCCAAGAAAAAAAGAACACTTTACCAAATTTGGATACAAAAGATGAAAAAAATAAGCCAATTACAACTAAAAGCAACACTAAACTTGTAGATAAATCGGCTAATATAGCAGCTGATATAGCTAAACTACAGAATGTATTTTTCTCTACAAAAAATAAAAGAGAGCTTGACTCTAAAGAATCCTTTTTTCAAATGACTTATTCAATGAGAAAACTTCCTCACACGAAGAAAATGATTTACACTCGGAAGAACAATTTCAGCACAATGATGATGTGCCCCCAGTTAGCGAATACTATCCCGAACCCGATCTATATCCACGTAAATACGAGATTTATGAATATAACGAAATAACTAACGATTTAGGTCGGTACCAACCTTGGGATAATAACGATGTTTATTCACAAGAAAAAAATATAATTTTAAAAAGACGAAATTGTTAATGGAAAGAGACAATGGCAGTAAAGAAAAGCATAGCGACTCTAAGAACATAAATCATAATAATACTCCAATAGCTAAAACTTTAAAGGAGAGTCAATTAAAAGAAAAATTAGCTAAAGTATTTAATGACAAAAAGTTACATTCTAACATAGATTTGCAAAGTAAACATTTATTAGCTGGTAATTCGAAAAACAAAAGACAAGTTGAATATGGTCACTATGATCAAAATTATCCCTATTACTACAACCATTTGGAACCTACCTATCAAGAACCTTATCAAGACCCATACAATAATTTTAATCAATATCAATCACTACCAAACCATCAAGAAGACTATTTGCAAGCGGCTCATGTATCAAATCAGGAACCTACGGAACCAAAACTCAATTTAAAAACTGGGCAGCAAAATAGAGATGGACCACTAATAACTAGAAAGAAAATTCAATTTCCCGAAAATATGATATCCGAAATTGAAAGATCCAGTCACAATTTCAATCAATATCAATCAAATAAATACGAAGGGAAATATTTGCAGGCATTCCATGAGCAATCTAAACAAGATAATAAAGAAAAACAAAATTTTGAAACTTCACAGCAACAGGGATATGTACCGATAGTTTCTGAAAATACAATTTTTGACGTTAATAAAATTCTTCCGTTCGACCATCGGAAAGAAGCTAACAATCAGTTTCAAAATTTGGATCCGGTTAATAATAACATATTTTTAAAAGATGCTAAGCAGGACTTTCAAAAAGTGATCACAACGAAAAAATACAACCAGAAAATCTAGGTAGTCAGTTTGCTCCCAAGGTTCAAGGTATTTTTCCACCTTTACCACAACATGTTCGGGAAGACATTTTAAGCGACGTGACTCTATCCCCTCAAGTGCAACATATATACAGATCATCTGATTTTGATCAACCTGTTAATGAATACAACCTAAAAAATCAATATTTTGAGGGAGATATACAAAGACAGAACAAATTTAAAAACTTTGAACAAAAAGAAAGGTTAGGAAAAGACGATAGAAGACCAATAGAACCTTCCAAAGAGTATAGGTTTAATGTAGATGCCAATGGAAAATTTCATATGGATAATAATCAAAATATGGCTACTTATAACCAAGCCATTGTTAGCGACATAGCCAGTGATGCTGAAAAGAATGGAATATTAGGATTATCAGCAGATCTGCCAATAGATTTTTCAACTTCTTATATACAAAATCCACCACCTTTACAAGTTAAAGGGAAAAAACATGATCCTAGCAGAGAACCACTGGTTTTAAATGTCACCGAATTTAAAATAGAAGACTCTAGAGCACGGAACAGCCAACCTTTTCAAAACAAAAATATAACCAAAGTTGAAAAGAGTATTGTTAGCGACATAGCTAATGATGCTAAAAAGAATGGACTGTTAGAATCATCAGCAGATTTGCCAATAGATTCTCCAATTTATCATGTACAAAATCCTAACAGAAAACCACTGGTTTTAAATTTAACGAATTTAAACATAGAAAAGTCTAGAGCACAAAATAGCCAACCTTTTCAAACGAAAAATATAACTGAAGTTAACAATAGTAATGTTAGTGACAAAGCTAATGATGCTAAAAACCCGGAAATATTGGGACCATCCTCTCATATACACAATCCTCGACCTTTACAAGTAAAAGCAAATAATCACGATCCTAGTTGGAAACCTTTAGTGCTAAATGTCACCGATTTACAAATGGAACAGTCTAGAGTACAGAACAGCCAAAGTTTTCAAGAGAAAAATATAACGAAACCCAACAACAGTAACGTTAGTGACAAAGCTTTTGATGTTGAAAACCATGGACTCATAGAACAATCTTCTCATATACAACATTCTCAACCTTTACAAATAAAAGGTAAAAAACACGATGCTAGCAGAGAAGCTTTAAATTTAAATGTCACCGATTCAATAATGAAACAGTCTAAAGCACAGAATAGCCAACTTTTTCAAGAGAAAAATAAAACGCAATTTAACAACAGCAACGTAAGTGACAAAGTAGATAATGTTGAAAACCCTGGATTAATAGGAAAATCATCTCATATACAAAATCTTTCACCTTTACAAGTAAAAGGAAAGAAGCCCGAACCTAGCAGAGAACCCTCAGTTTTAAATGTAACCAATTCAATAATTGATCAAGATAGAGTACAGAACAGCCAACTCTTTCAAGAGAAAAATTTAACGAAACTTAATTACAGTAACGTTAGTGACAAAGCTGGTGATGTTGAAAACCATAGAACCATAGGACAATCATCTCATATACAATATTCCCCACCTTCACAAATAAATGGAAGGAAACACGATGCTAGCAAAGAACCTTTAGATTTAAATGTTACCGATTCAAAAATGGAACAACAGTCTAAAGCACAGAACAACCCAACTTTTCAAAAAAAAATATAACGCAATTTTATAACAGTAACGTTAGTGACAAAGCTGATGATGGTCAGTCTAAAGTCTTAGGACAGTCATCTCATGTACAAAATTCTTTACCTCTACAGGTAAAGGAGAAAAACCCGATCCCAGCAGGGAACCTTTAGTTTTAAATGTCACGGATTCAAAAATGGAACAGTCTAGAGCACGAAATAATCAATATGTTCAGGAGGAAAATACTACGATAGCGGGAAAAGAAAGTGTTAAAGAAATAAAAAGTATGTCTGGTGACGCTGGAGTATTAGAATTAATAGAAAAGTCAAACAGAAATAATGAAACTGCTCAAATAGAAGAAGAAAATAAAGAAGACCTTCCCAGTAATTTCGTAAGAGCAAGCAATGCTCAAGACGATTTTAGAAGTAAACATAAACAAGATAGTTTTACCGCAAGTGAGGATACTCAATCAAACCAACAAACATTCGTTAACCCTTGCTTTAATCCTTATGTGACTCCTTATATTCCATATATGCCACCGGCTAAGTTAGGAAGTGCACAGGAATCGGGATTCCTTAAAGTAGTTTCCGTAAGCCAACCTCACGTTCAAAATCAACCAATGTACGTCATCAATCCATCAATGTTATACGGAATTCCTCAAACTGCTCAACCTACATACCCGTCTTTAACCCAAACTCCATTCCATCCCCAAGGACTCTTTCCCCAGTCTAGTTATGGAGGAAGTTACAATAGTCCAGTGCAAGTAACCTCGTCTAGTGGACAGTATTATATGTGTAATCCCATACCTACTCCTTCGAACAATATTGCAGGACTGGCTGGAGTTGAAGTCAGGAGAGAATCTGGCAATTTGCAAAATTTAATGGAAGATCTTAAAGATTATGCCAACAAGTAAGTTAATTTAATATTAAGTATCTGTAAGTACTTACAAACCCTATCGAAAAAAAAACCAATACTATCCTACAGACCAATAGAACCCATTAAAATCTGCGACAAAAGCACAATAGATCACAATAGAAACCGTGGTTTCTATTGTGCTTTTGTCGTAGATTCTAATGGTTTTTATCGGTTCTACGAAATTGTATTGTTTTTTTCAACAGAGAAGTTATAAACAATTAAAATAAAAACGCTTAGTTTGAAATATAAACGTGATATTAGTTATTCCTATTACCTTTGTTTTAGCAACAAATCCCGTGACGCTACCCTCGTATGTCCGTTAGGAGAGCAAGCTTGCTTGGATAGTACTAAATGTATAAAAAAACATCACATCTGTGACAACGAAGTTCACTGTGATGATTCCAGTGATGAGGTAGGATGTACTTGTAAAGAAAGAGTTGGAAAATTAAGACTGTGCGATGGCTATTGTGACTGTCCAAGCTGTGACGATGAAGCAGGTTGTTTTGGTAAGACCAGCGATTGTTGCCACTAGATATAGCATTTAAATTCATGGTTAAAAGAATCTCTCAATTTTAAAGTTTTTTTTTTTTTTAATATTTTTCTTTTTTTATTTATTATACCGTTTATTCACTATCTAAGCCAACTTTTAGTTACGCTGGGTAACGCTCTCATGTTATTAGTTATTAAAGAAGAAGAGTTCTGTACTTTTATTGTCTTTATTTTATTTTGATTGAGGATCCCTGGACCATTTTTCCAAGTCATTATTAACAAGGTACTTTTCGTAAATAGCTTCAGTTTGACGAGACGCCCAACTTTTTCCTTGCAACAATTTTTATTGGTGGCAGCTTACAGGGGTAGCAAGGTTAAAACATGTTGATTTGACGAGTATAAAAATTTATTACTAACAGCGTAATTCGCTGTTAACTCTGAAGATATTAATCCAAATAAACCAAAAAATATTTGTCCTACAAAATTAAAGGTTTAATTTAAACCACCACCAATATGTGTAATTAACGGTGTCATAAAAAGTTACTACTAACCAGCTGATTTTTTTTCTGTTGAATAATTATTATTTATATAATTTAACACCCATATTGTCCTACAAATTGCGTTGTACGTAATCCTGATCCTACGCTCAAAAGTTGTCAATACCACAAAAAAAATTATTAGTAACTGTAGGACAAAGATATCACATGTTAGGTTATCGTGTTGTTTGTCTAAATAAAGTATTTTTTACAAAAAGCAGGTATGTATTGCTAGTCCGGCAAGATTTGTAATGTTTGTTTTTCTATTTAAAACACAGCATAAAGTAAAAATATATGTCTTAAAATTTAAATAACTCTATTTTCTAATATACATACAACAATCAATCAACGTTACGTTGAGAAATATGTTTTATTTTGTACAAGGACTTCAAGAACTACTGTGAAAATTGACCAAGTGATAACTTCCTATACTTTTATTTATATAGCAAAGTGTCAAATGAAGAAAATTTTTAAAATCAAATAAGCATCATACCTCTGAAATGTCTTATTAATCACAAACATTTTTTATTTTACAACTACAATTTTTTATTTATATTTTTCACGTTATTTGCCTGGTTATAATAATCGATATAATTAACGTCAAGATTTTTCAAAATATTTTTAATTATATTTTGTTACCTTTTTGTTAGATATTCTTAAAATTCAGGTAAAAAAGGTGTAAAAGTTACCTTTTAATTACATATAATAATGGAATTGGAGGACTGAGATATTATACCACGCAATTTGTAGGACAATGTAGGTGTTAAATTATAACTAACCAATAAAAAAAATCAGATAGTTATAAAATAAATTTTTATATTCGTCAAATCAACATGTTTTATTTCTGCTACCCTTGTAAGCTACCACTGACGAAAACTGTTGTAAGGAAAAAAGTTAGGCGTCTCATTAAAATGAAGCTACTCACGAAAAATTAGCTTGTTAGTAATGACTTGGAAAAATGGTCCAGGGATCCCTAACTATTTACTTAAAATCACAAAAAAATTGAATCCATTATCTGTTCAAATGAAATATATTTTTGTAGGTTGTGAGGAGGACGAGTTGTCTTGCGACGATTGGTCCAGATTTCGTAGATCAACTTGTATCCCTATATCCCAAAAATGCGACGGTATCAAACAATGTGAAATTACAGGAAAAGATGAGATGGATTGCTCTATTCTAGTGGATCATATTGGAAACTTCCCCTAAATAAAGTGTCCAATTCCGTAGGGTTCCTCCATAGAAACTACAAAGGAAAGTGGTATCCTACGTGCTTTGGTACTGAATTATGGGCTGCGGAAGTTTGTCAAGTTGAGGCTGGACCTAGTGCAATGTATGTGTTGTTAGGATTTACTAACTTTTTGAACGTGATAATTAAAACACTCTAAGAGCCTTACAATAAGTGATTCACATCCGAAACACTACCCAACAATGTTGCTTTACACCCTTTATGCAGGGTGTTTCAAAATAATACCCTGATCTTTAAGAGTGTGAATACTTGGCGGATTTTAATAAAAAATAAATAAAAAAGAAAACACTATGCTCTTAATATTTTATCTTTTGAATTACTTGAATTACAGAGTGATAAAGTCTAAAAATATTTTTAATACATATCATTTAAATTCTTTTTGTCGGGTTCAAGCGAGATTGATGATCTTTATAGAAAAACATAAACAAACAGAAATTATTTTTGTAATTCCCATTTGTTTTGGTGGTTAATGCATAAAAAATAAGAAGCAATATCTCTGAATGGCCATATGGGTATATATGTAATAAATGATAGAATATGCCTTTTTGGTGTTTTTAGGATCTTGTTGTTTTTTTAAAGTAAAGAATTTTAGGAAGAAACTTTTTTCAAAAGCATGTTTAAAACACCAACAATGCATTTTTATCAATTTCCACGTTATAAACACATGACCATGCAGATCATATTTTTAGGCGAAAACCATGCATTAGATGGAAGAAAATCAAGACATCAAATTTACTTGATAGTGCCTTAAAACAGTTACGACATTTTGTTTTTAAATTGTTTAAAAATTAATTTACACTCTTAAGTATGGGTAACCCATTTTGTAATGCCCTGAATAATGCATCGGTAAAACTTCTTTTCTTTATGTTTTTAGAATTCCAAAAGCACACATGACGTTAACAACAGACCCCTACAATGGCCTTTTTATAAATATTCTTCCAAACAACGAAGTAAGCTTGGTCAATTCGTGCGTCCAAGATCGTGCAGCCTTCGTAGAGTGCCCTCCTATCTATTGCGGTCTTAGGTTCTTGGTAAACAATCCTTACCGAAACCAGGAAGTCGAGACAAGCATTGAGGACATGTTGAATGACCTTGAAAGAGCATATAAAATGAGAGAAGATACTTTAGCAAGGACCCTTGACTCTGAAATTGCTCTTGATAGAACAAACCTTAATAAAAGTGAAAACAGCTTTGAACTTAAAGACGATTTTGATGCGCTAAGTAAAAAACACCGATCAGCTCGCTTTGCTGACTTAGGAAATAAAGATCAGCTAACGCAGGCTCACTTGGAAGAAGTTATAGAGAATCTTGAAAGGACTTTTAGACGCAGAGATATACTGGAAAGTGATCTTGGTAGTGATACATTAAAACAAAGCAGGGTGGTAGGTGGAAGACCAAGCCAACCTGCAGCATGGCCTTGGTTGGTGTCCATTTACAAGAACGGAATTTTTCATTGTGGTGGAGTTCTTATCAATGAGTTATGGGTTGCAACTGCTTCCCATTGCGTTGATAGGTTAGAATTTTTGATAATAATTATTGTAGTAATCTAATTTATCTTAAGGTACTCACTTTGTATTAATTCGACATTATTTGTTTATGGCAACATTTGGACAGGTAAATTCAAGTAAAGTAAGTATTTTCGCACAATTGTAAGATATACCGGGTGTCCGAAAAGCTAACAATAATACTAAAACTGTTGACAAAATAATTCTTAAGTATTGAGACAAACATAAAATGCCCTTTGTAAAAAATCGTTGATTTTCGAGATATTGGTATTTAAAATTCGACAAAATTGTCGTCTTGGATCATATTTTTGATTGTCACACTTAAAGAAATTTATATTTAATAGCTATTTCATTAATTAAAGATTAACATTAAACTAAAAATTCCCTTTAAAAATGTACAATGCTTACACGAATATACTTAACAATACTTGTAACTTTTTGAAAAAAAAGTTATACTTTATAAAAACTTTTGCTTCATCTGAAGTAACAGAAGCGTAAATAAGGATTGTCATATAATATACAGGGTGATTCAAAACTATGGTAATTTTATTAAAATGCCACTATCTCAAAAACCAACGATATTTTATTGAGGTCTTTTTGGTTTCTTATAAGTATATATTATAGATGCAGTTAATAGCTATTTTATTGATTAAAGATTAACATTACACTAAAAATTTCCTTTAAAAATGTACAGTGCTTACACGGATATACTTAAGAATACTTGTAACTTTTTTTTTTTTGTTAAGTATTTTGAAAAAAAAGTTATGCTTTATAAAATCTTTTGCTTTATCTGAAGTAGCAGAAGCGTAAATAAGGATTGCCATATAATATACAGGGTGATTCTAAACTGTGGTAATTTTATTAAAATGCCAATATCTCAAAAATCAACGATATTTTATTGAGGTTTTTTGTTTTCTTATAAGTTATTTTATCAGGCCTTTTAATATTATCTTTCAATTTCTGGACATGTATTTTTTTTATTTATCAATAACCAAATAAATCTTTAGGTATTGGCAATATTATTATGAAGTTCAAGCTGGAGCTTTAAGAAGGTTTTCGTATTCACCCATGGATCAGCACAGATGGGTAAAGATTGTTGTTCCTCATGAATTGTATAGCAAAAGTAATCTTCGAAATGATATTGGTAAGGACTTTAATTTAATTTTAATTTAAAATAATAAACATGTTTTATTGAATTTTTAGCTCTAATGAAGTTATCTGCTCCTGTTCGATACAACAAATATGTAAGGCCCATATGTCTACCATCAGAGATTACTGCCGGACGAGACTTTTGAAGGGCCCCGCTCCAGGTACCATTTGTACCACTGTAGGATGGGGTGCCACTGTGGAACATGGAGCCGACCGTAAGTACTAACCACAAATATTTTTTATTACGTATTTTTTCTTTTTGTATTACGACGTGTCAAGTTGACATAACTTTGCTGATTAATAAAATAATAATGTAATGAAAAATAAGCAGAATAAGAAATTTGTACAGATTATTATATTATTTGTAGAGTTTTACACATACGCCTTTGCTTAGAAGGAAACTACAACTTTTTTAATAAGGGTATTTTATATAATATAAGTATGTCTACCAATCTTCTAGATTTGCTTCACTCATGCTGAATGTATCACTCAATTCTTTACTCAAAGAGTAACTTAACGTATTTCTCTGGCGTCTAATATTGTCTTCTACTTCAATTAAAACATTAACGTCTTTAAGGTAACATGGATACTCCTTGTATAAAAGTAAATCTTCTTTTATTAGCCTTGGAAATACCTTATTAAAAGAAACAATTAAATTTATAATTTACCAATCTTATTAAAAATTATTTTAAAGTTTAAAACAATATTTTGTAAATATTAATTATTTTTAAAATAGAGCATATACAGACTGTCCGCGAATGGAGTTAACAAGAGGACAAATGGACCAAAAATTTAATTTTTTAAAAACAAGTCATTCTTCATAAAAATTTTTGCTTGTAAAAAAATTGGATTCACGAAGAGAAAATTTTTATTTTGTAAACAGGGTTTGCAAAAACTTAAAAAGCATGATTTTTCTCCAAGAGTAAACTACCTGTATTTTTCATTTTTTAGCAAAATGCCATTAGAAAAATTTATTTAGATACATGTTCGTAATCGATAAAAACAATAAAACAAAATTTTATTAAAATTCATAATTTGACGAAAACTGGCGTTTACAGTTGAAAAATTGTGTTTTGTAGGAATTAGGAAGAAGCAGGTGTTATAATTAATTTTTGATAACTTCACAATCAATTTCAGGAATCTTTTTGATACCCCTGTAACTTTAATAAAGTTATTGAAAATGCCATTCTAAATAATTTTTAAATGATATTTTGCTTAGAAATGAAAAATATAGATAGCTTACTCTTGTAGAAAAAAAATGTTTTTTAAGTTTTTCTGAACCCCATATACAAAATCAACATTTTCTCATTTTTTTACAAGCAAAAATTTTTATAAAGAATTACTTTTTTATGAAATTTTTGGTCAAGTTAAGTCCTCTTGTTAACCCCATCCGTAGACAGTCTGTGTAATATGCTGGGTTAAATGTCTTATTGGATGGTCTTCTTGTTGGGTACACGCCTGGAAAGAATGGGACCGCTTCGGTCCTGGTCCCGGGGTATACGAGCTGACCCTGTTCACCCCTATGAACTTGCCTGTCGCTTGAAACAAAATAAAAGAAAAACCCCTCAAAAAACCCAAAAAATTCTAATTAAAAAACGACGTTTCGGTGGCAAGTCTGCCACCGTTATGTTAAAAATTAAGTTAAAAAATAAAATATTGACTAATATTAAATGTCTTTTTGCACACTTCTTTAATTATGAGTGGAAGCAACTTCTTTACAAATTATTAATTTTTGTTGATATATTTCATTTTAATATAATAATATTTTATTATAATTTTTTTTCTCAACAAAAATACATTTTACCTATTATCAACGCTTGTATATTTCCTGAACCGTTCACTTTGGCGTGCCTATGTACAGAATTATTTATTCTACAAAAATGAGAGAGTAAAAACTCCTTATTGCTTGTAGTTTCCTTGCATGGCAATGTTTTGCCTCCGTTCAATACTATCCAATCTGAGGTAATTAAGATCTCCAACCGCAGACTGGTTTCGGTCTATATGGTTCTCATCACTACGGTATAGGCGATAACAATGAACCCTAAAAAATTCCTAAAGAACTCGCGATGGCGTATACACGTAGTAGTTTATTGCCCACCACACCCTGTGTGAAAAACTAAGCAAACCATGAAACTAATACCTAACAAAAAATCAGTCCGGTTTCGGGCTGATAACGCCGCGTGCTATTTAAAATAGCGAATAGAATTGCCATGCGCACAATATTTTTTTTTGTTTATTTTTTAAGGTTATATTATTTATTTCGACGATTTCTACAAATATTTTTATAATAGAGCCACAGAGTAAAGTTAAACTACTAATCTTTGATAAAGTCTTGGTTTTTTATTTTTGGATAAATGTTGCAGGTGGAAAAGAAACGAAAAGGTTAAGATTGTTGGCCGACAATGACCTGGCTTTCTGAAGGAATGTCTTGGTCAAAATTCATCTGGAAAAGTGGAAAAATTTACAGTAAAATGTGTTTGAGATAACGGGAAAACTTTAGTATTCGCACATTAAAGGATCATTTGCTTTTTAATTTTGTAAATTCGCAGACAAGTGTAACTAACCGTTCGTAATACGGCGTCTTCCATATCTCTAAAAACAAACACTAAATACCGTATGCGGTATTTAAATAGCGCCTTGCGTAAATAACGAACGTAGGCGGTAACCAAAGTACCCATATCTCTCTAATATCCGACGGATGCAGCAAGGAGTAAGAAGTTTTTACTATCGTATTTTTTAAGACTGATTATTTTTCGTAACGTATTAAAATTATTTTTGTTCATAATTAATGTAGGGGGTCTTTCAATAAGAGTGATAGTATTTCAGCTACAGATTTCTGGGGTTCTAATTCAAATATTTTTAATTTCTAGGTGTTACAATATTTAGTATAGTGTGCAGCTTTATGATACAGCGTCTGACTCCTCTCGATCGGTTGGAAGTAATAATAATATATTACCAAAGTGTTAGCTCAGTTGTGGCCACTTCGTAAAATGTATCCCTTGGCTACCGCCCTTATTTTACGCCCTAGAATAAAAAGTGATAAATAAAAAGATAAAGAATACTCGCATCATTACTATGGTTGTACTTCTTTTATACCTTATATAGGGCTATTCTCAAGAAAATGCATTTTTATATAGGTATATAGCTACTACGCCCCCTAGCGGTACTACTAGGAATTTGAAAATATTTTCCAGCAATTTTCTATGGTCAATTTTCTTAATAGGATTTTTTTCCTAATATCCTAGGACTATTAGTTACTGAGATATGCTACCTATCCACCCTTAATGAAATACCCTCTATATCTCACATTTAGATACACAGAGCCTAGTTACCTTTTGCGGATTTTTACGACCTCGCGCAGTAAACAAACTTGAGACCCACTGAAAGGTTTTTGGAACATGCGCATTAAAAGTCATGTTCAGTGACGGACTTAAATCTTTTTTAAATCATTAAATAATTTTGTTTACTTACTCAAAAATTTGGTTGCCATCATAGGTACTCTGCGCAGGTTATACGCCGCACTGTGAAAAAGGTTGAATGTGAATTAACTTTATGACATGTCAAAACTCATCCACAAACTATGTCACAGTGCGGCGGACTACCGCAACGTACCGACGATGGCAACCCAATTTTTAAGGGAGTAAATATTGAGTGGTAACAGCTGAGCTACCACTTTGGTAATATTTATTTATTACTTCCAACCGATCGAGAGGAGTCAAAACCTGCATCATAAAACTGCACACTATACTAATACTAAATATAATAACACTTAGAAATTAAAAATATATTCATTAGAAACCGAGAAATCTCTATTTAAAATACTATCACTCTTAGTGACAAACCCTATAGAACTAGACATACTGATTCTATTTTACTAACCGCTATGTGATCCAGTGGAGCTTTTATATCGCCATCAGGCCTGATATTTCTTATTATATTGGTACGAACTTCCTGAGATTTCTTTACTTTGGGTACCATTTCCTTTAATATAGCACCCCTGTTCATCAACTTTTTAAATCGTTTTTCTCGCGGACTGTCCGGTCTTTTTGCGGAAGAGTATAATTTTTCCAGGAAATCAGCCTCTTCGTCGCATTGCTTTAAAATTTCCGGATCCACATTTTTTCTCATTTGTTCAATACTCTTATCCAGAAATTGTCTGGCTTGTCGATCTTTAATGATACTATCACAGGCGTATGCCCAATAATGGTTAACTTTTTTAGATTTTGAAGAGTTTTTTGATCTAGATAACTCAATATTTTTTTCACTATCCAAATGGGGAGCATTTGTATCTGGAATTTACAGGTTAAGTCCAATATTAAACAATTTGTGTGAAGCTAATGTTAAACTGTTTTTCAGGACTGAAACTGTATATTTGGTTTTTTGATTTTTTTTAAAGATGCATTATTTGTTTTTAATACGAAAAATATAAAAGCTACAAACTTGAAATAACTCTCTAATCTTAATAGACTAGGCCGCATAGGCGCCAGTGTCAAAACTTATTCTCATGAAAATTTTTTACAGAATCATGTTCAGAATAAAGTGCCGATTACGACGATCCATGATGCCAGCTCGAATTTTAATCAGATTTTTTTTCCAAATTGCTTTGACACTTAAAATAAATATTGTTTTTTGCATTAAATAAAATTTAATTTTTTGACTATTTTTTAACCGAAAACGACTCTTTACATAAGGTGTCGGGGCTAAGGTAGTTGTCGTGGTAACCTTTGAATACACCAGGCCGATCTGGGTGCTGTTTATATGGAGACCATATCTATACAGGAAAAGTGCAAA
This sequence comes from Listronotus bonariensis, assembly GCA_014170235.1. Lineage (NCBI taxonomy): Eukaryota > Metazoa > Arthropoda > Insecta > Coleoptera > Curculionidae > Listronotus > Listronotus bonariensis. Next base: position 73,523 of record JACEGR010001672.1, read on the forward strand.
GATTATTGGGGATTAAAGTCAAGAAAATACACTTTGTTAAGAAGTTTAAAAAAATATCCAAGAAGTCAAAATTGTCAAATCGCTTACTCTACAATTGTAACAAAAAGTTTAAGGATTCTATAAAAAAATATATCATAATAAATTTTTAATATTGTCATTCATTATTTAAATGTTAAAGTTGGGCTTAATTGCTTATTTTTAGTTGTTTGAATGATTACATTTTGATAAATATTCATTTTTATAAAAAATGTAGAGAGTAGTTGTCGGATAATAAGTCAAAAAATTAAATATTTTTTTTGCAAAATAAAAACAATTTATATTAATAACTGTCAAAACAATTGCGATTTAAAACAAATCTGACCAAAATTCGAGCTCGCATCGTTCAGCATTTTATTCTGAACATGATTTAGCAAAAAAATTCCATAACAACAATTTTTAATACATTGACGCCAATAAGGCCTAGTCTATAATGCCATGTGTTTGTACAGTGTTTTTATCTATATTTTGCCACTCCCTTTTAACTATAACCAAAAAGAATAGAAAAAACGGCTTGTTTAAAGTTTCGTACTTTTTCATCTTATCTTTTGAGCATAAAAAGAAACAAACAAACATCAAAAAGTTTTAAAAAATTAAACGGTCAAAATGTCACCATTAAAAAGTTCTCTTAAAAAGCTTTACAAAAGCGCCACATTTAATATATCTATCTCTAATAGTTTTCTAAATATGACCATTTAAAGCTGAAAAATAGTAGATATAATTTTTAATATGCCTACCTACGGCCCTAGAGGCACTAAGCTTTGACTGTAGATATAATGAAAATTATATCCAGATTTAAATGGGTATATTTCCAAAACTAATAAAGATAGATATATCAAATGTAAAAGACCTTTTAATGGTGTCATAATATACAGGGTGATCCATTTAAAAAAGTTTACCTCTTCATTTTTTATGCGTTTTTGTTGTCCATTTGTTTCTTTTTTTAAGCCTAAAAGATAATAGATGAAAAAGTATGAAACTTTTATAAAGGATGTATTTTCTAACTTTCTTGGTTATAGTCAAAAGTGAGTAGCAAAATATAAATGAAACCCCTGTACTTATGGTAGATAAAAATTATAAAAAAGAAGAAATGTTTGCCTAAAAATTACGAACGAAAAACTTTTTTAAATTATATTTCCTAACTACGGTACGAAACTTAAGGGGCGACTTCTTTTTTTTATAAAAAAAACTTTTTATAAACATATGTTTGGACTTGACTAAGGTACAGGGTGTTAAAGTTTAAAAAAAACTCGATATTTTTAATATATCTTTAAAACCCTTTAACCAATGTAGATTAAATTTTGTAAACTTATTTATTGTATTTGGGCGCTTGTAAAACTTAACTTAGATTAAGATTATTGGTTCCAGTGGCGTCTCAGTGAGCAGCACAGCCAATATTATTGAGAAAAAAGTACACCACTGACTTTTTATAAAGTTTTTATATTTTTTTCCGATTAGGCAATTAAAAATGCTTTTTAATCTCTTTTATATTCTTCGTATCTGGATTCATTTTTAAGAAAAAAATCAAAGTTATTTTAATTTCTTCTAAAAAGTACCTACACTAGATATAAAAAAAGACAAAAATTAATAATAAACAATAATTTACATTACTATAACCAGTCGTATAATTTATCGGAAATCATCATTTTCCTTATTTACAAGTCAGAATTTTTATTTTTTAATTTTGGATTCTATTTTATGTTGTTTATGGATACTTTTTATAATGATATTAAGTGGCTTTCTTGCATTTCACAGCACCTTTTAGGCAACGCGGTAGTGCCACGACGGACCTTATTTTTTAAATAACTACTAACTCGGATGAAGGATGAACCAGAATTCGAACCCGAGTCTCTGCGGTGAGAAGCTACTATGTCTGCGGTACACCACGCTCGCCACAATGTGTTGTTGATGATGTTAACTTGAACTTTTTTCATAAAAATACCTAAGAAATCACACTATTAAAATAGAAATAAAATTTGGTAATAGGTTTTCTTTTTAATTATTTAAAGTTGACGTGCGCTCGACAACCTTTAATAAAAAAAAATTACCTTTGACTAAATTTTATTTAAATTCTATGGTAAAGGTATACTAGCAAATCAACTTTAGCTTAAATCACCCTCTTAGGTTTTAAACTATAGTTAGGAAACATCCTGCATATATTTTGTTGCTTTATTTTTACCCAATCAACTGTGTCCATTGATGCCTTATCACCTTTCTTCTTTCCTTGGGAAGCTTTTTCTTTTCCGCTGGTTTTCTTGTTAGTCTTTTTACCTTTATCTTTTTTTTCGGACTTTTCATTTTTACCTTTCTTTCCAGACTTTTCATTTTTATCTTTTTTACCAGACTTTTCATTTTTAACCTTTTCATCTGATTTAGATGATCCAAAAACCTCCCTACGAGATTTTTCAATTATTTCGTCCCATTTTTTCGTAGTTTTTCTACTTCTATGGATAATGGATGGTCTTGTGGGTACTTGTCTGTATCGTCCAAGTGTTTGTCATTAAATATTTCTTCTAAATCTGCCAAAGAATTAAAAATTTGAACGAGATATTTTGCAAAAATACGTTGTGAATGCTTACGGGCTATTTCAGCGGTATTACCAGTTTTCTCCCTCATAGCTTGGTCTTCTAGAAGTTTCTTATGATATACGGAAACTAAAGGAATATACATTTTTCTCATCAGACCACCACCTCCCAATTTTATAAGGTCAATCAGAATTTTTATTTGCATATTTTTATCTAGTGTTCCTAACCAGCCTAAATCCTCGCAAATGGTTTCTAAAATATAAAGTAGTATTTGTAAGGATATTGAGGAAATTTAAGGGCAGAAAATTTTATATAAGTAAACATGAATCCCCAAATTTTTCGTTCTTAAGATACAGGATGTTAAACTTTTCAAAAAACTAAAAAAAATCGAATCAATTATTTTTGTAAAAATTGTTAGACGAAATATAAATCTTATTTAAATAAGTACTTATTGTTGTTGTTACATAATTTCTAATAAAAAAATATAAAACATAATTTAAAAAAAGTTCCCGCAGTGCTTTTTTCGTGGTCTGAAAATATGCAATTAAGAGAGTTTTTTCTCATAAACTACTCAAGATACGAAAAAAATTATGGGACATAAAAGCTGGAGTTTTGTTTGCTTAATCTAAAAAAAACAAAACATTTTACGCGCATTTACACAGTCAAGGGCGTACCAATTTTTTTTTTTGGTAGAAATAATTCTTTTGTTGCCGCTCGTGACGCCACTGAACTTATTAAATATATTTAAGTTAGTAATAAAGTACCCCTTTAATGCTATAAATAACAATATTTAGGACTAGCTTTTGCCCGCGGCTTTGCACGCGTTAAATTCAGAGTAAAACAATTCTAATTCCCTATACCGTGAAGGTTTTGGATAAAATTATATACAACATATAAACCTTTTTTTGAATCACTTCATTCATTTAAAAAATACGCTTAAAAATCTGTTGAATAGTGATAAGAAACTTAATAACAAATTTTTGGTACTTCCTATTATTTTTTAAATTCTAATAATTATTTTGCAAATATTTATATTTAAGCAATTTTGTAAACCTCTAGATAGTATATTATTATATTTAGATGCATTATAGTTTAAAACATCTTTTTGACCCACGTGTGGTAATTCTTTTTTTATAAATCATACATACCTGTGCACAATTCCCATAAACACTTTTTTCAATTTCAATAGGAACGTCAATATCGAATTTTAAATCTAAACTATTTTTTAAACACTTTGTATATATGTTTTTTTATTATTATACATATAAATCTTCCTATTGAATCTCTCTATCTATTAAAAAACGCATGAAAATCCGTTGAGAATAGTAACGTCAATATCGAATTTTAAATGTAAACTATTTTTTTAAACACTATGTCTATGCTTTTTGGATATTATTATACATATAAACCTTCCCCTTGAATCACTGTATCTATTTTTAAAAAAACGCATTAAAATCCGTTGAAAATAGTACCGTCAATATCGAATTTTAAATGTAAACAATTTTTTTAAACACTATAAATATGTATTTTTTTATATTATTATACATATGAATTTTTTTCCTAAATCACCCTATCTATTAAAAAAAAAACGCATTAAAACTATTTTACCTATTTTAAACTTATTTCCATTTCTTAGTCCTCCACTACAATACACTACACTACACCTTACCCCTTACCAAACAAAACTAGAGTTACTCTAAAGAGTGCGGAATAAAAGCTACCACATGCTAAAATGTGAGAAGGTCAACCTACTTTACTCCAAAAGTGGATGATTTCGAAGATACAGGGTATCAAAAAATAAATCTGGTTAATTTTTTTTTATACAGTGATCGTCATTAATGTTGAACCAAATAAAAAACTTTTTATTTTTGATTCATCAAAAAAATTATTCCTGATAAAAATCTCTGCATTCACAGAAACTTACAAAACACTTACCCCGTACAGAGATTAAATCGACTTAAATTAACTGCCGTAAATAATCCTCAATAACTTAAATTTCGTAAAAAATATCAAAAGACAAACGGTAAATTTGATTTTTTTATTTAAATAGGAATAAAATTTAAAAGTTCATTTAGAATAACGTTTCACGTCAATTTGGTCCTATAGAAAATGCACTTACTTAACAGATTCCTTTTATTTTTATGGTTTCGTTTTGTGGTTAGGTTAATCCTGAAATTTTTTTCACCTTTAATGTCTTTTTTTTATTACCATTATCCTAATAAAGTATTCTTTTTGTACATTGTAATAGAAAATAATAAAAATAAATATATGTATAGGGGCTGTTACAAATTCGAGGAACCCCATTAGGATCTCGGGAACGGTAAGGGTTACAGGGTTGGTTAAATTGGGGCAAATTGGCGCATTTCAATGCTTAACAATATTCTGTTTTAAAAATTTGAAAATTGGCAGTCATTGCGGAATTATCGGGAAAAAAAACAAAACAGTTTTTATTTTTTTCTAGGTTTATTTAAAAAGATATTTTAAAACAAACACATTAACATTGATACTATTCCTGTTCTATAAAATGATTCTACTAAATTTAAGATCCGACGTTTCGTCTTTGAGCCACCATCATCAACTTTGTTTTTTAAATAGGCGAAACATTTGGTTTTATTCTTAAAAAACTTGTATTTTAATTCTAAATCCAACGACATATCACATTTTACCTTTATGCGACGTTGCGAACCAAAAAGCTATCATCCACTATTTTTTCCTTAAAAATTACGTTTTTATTCCAAACAATTTGAAAAAAAAATCATTTAAAGGTAAGTATAAATCAATTTTTTTATAACTACCTATTTTAATTATTTATGTATTTATCATTTAACTGCTAAGCTACAAGAATTAACGTAATTAACATATATTTACTTATGCGTAATAAAATAAAGCATTTAATTTAATGAAACGCCTCTATCAACTTTATCGTAGCCTCTCATAAAGAAATGGACGCATACTTATGTGCAAACGTAAATATCCTTGAATGGTAGGGGGCCCAAGAGGGGATTTCGGGATTTACTACAGCGCGGCAAATTAATATACCGGAGGATACCTTGAACCCGGTTAAGTACCTCCACCAAATAAGGGCTTTCTAAACAGGACCGATCATAAAAACAAAAATATATCCATCAGAAATTGTCGAGCGCATCAGATTAAGATAGGGTAAGTTTATTACATGCTAAACAGTGTATATTCCACTAATCTGACAATTTGAGAGTGATGTAAAGGAAACAGAGAGCTACAAACAAACACGTCAGATTAGCATTTTCAAACGTGGCTACTTTTTGGCGCCCTTTTAAAAAAACAAAGTTGATGATGGTGGTTCAAAAGACGAAACGTCGGATCTTTAATTTGGTGACATCATTTTATAGAACATAAAAAGTGGCAATGGTAATATGTCGTTTGTTAAAATATATGTTTAAATAAACCAAGAAAAATAAAATTGGCAATTTTTTTTCGAATAATTCCCCAATTTAACTAACCCTATATCTCTTACCGTTGCCGAGATCCTAATAGTGTTCCTCAAATTTGTAACACCCCGTATTTTTGAAGAGTGAGACGCTTATTATGAGGTAAAAATGATCTGGAACATTAATCTCAAAGGGGTTGTTTATTTAAGTAAATGTACTTAAATGCCTTGACATTTTTTGTAAATTTAGGGACAATAAGGATTAGGTAGGACAGTTAGTTTAGTTCGATCTAATATCTATAAGGAGTAAGTTGATTTTTAGGCCACTTTATATTTAACTTTTAAATAAAAATTCTTATTTTTTTACGTATTCAATCCAAAAAGGGTTGCCACCTTTCCCGGTTTGACCGGGAGTCTCCCGGTTTGGGTACCTCAGTCTCTTGGCTCCCGGTCAAACATAAATTTCTTCCGGTTACTGTTGCAGTACGTAAATAAAAAGTAAAGAAAAATCCTGAAAAAAATATTGTAAATAAAAAAATATGTATTTCGAAAGTGAGGCTTTTTTGGGACTAGAGGGCCTCCAAATGTGTATAGAAAAACAATATAACAATATTTTCTGTGGCGTAGGAGTATACGTGGTAAAAGTTGATTGAAATAGCCATTGTAAGATACAGGGTGTAATTTAATTGATGGCTAAAAATACAGGGTATGATTTCCTTAGCCTATTTTAGGAAGAAAAGTTTATATGAACATATTATTATGTCTTAAGCTTCTTAACTTTTGAGATACAGGGTGTTAAAATTTTCATAAAACAATAAAATTTCGGAAACACCTATTTAAGTAAAAACTAATATACTGGATATAAACCTTATTTAAATAAGAATTTATAATTTGTGAATTTTTTTCCCAAACTAATCAAGATACAGAAAAAAATAAAAGACATAAAAGCGGTATTTTTATTTGCCTAATTTAAAGTAAGCACAACAATTTTAGACAGTCAGTGGGGTACAGTTTTTTTTTTGTTGGAAATATTCCTTCAGTTGCCTCTTGAGACGCCACTGGACTTACTAAATATAATTACATTAGTGATAAATTACCCCCTTAATGTCATTATTAATGTTGCCAAATTAAAACAAAATTGGGTAAAGAATACGTAGGATATTTAAAAAAATTGTTTTTTTTTTTAATTTCATTACGCTCTATCTCAAAAGTTAGGAGGTTTAGGACATTTATTAATGTGACCTTTTCTTTCTAATATAAGCTAAGAAATCATACCCTGTATTTTCAGCCATCAATTAAATTACACCCTGTATATGGATTAAAAAAATCACTATTTGTCTGGCCAGGTCTAAGTTATACAGGGTGTTTTAGAATACGATGCTGTTCTTTACAAATGTGAATTTACTAATGCCCAGTTTTACAATTGCGAGTTCAGTTTAGGATCAGTGCAAAAAGTTTTATAGGATTAGATCTTATACTGGGAAAAGCCAAATGTTGTATTTTGCCCAAACACCCTGTGTAATAATTTAACATTACAATTTTTTACCAGTATATTGGATTTTGTAGCCCTATCTTTTCTTTACATTTCTGTTTTTAATTTATATCGGTATCTCTATTCTATAAAAAACACAAACTATTAAAAAGTCAATGAAATTTTGGTGTAGTTACAGCTTTACACCTTCCTAACATTTGTATTTTTTAAACAAAAAAAAATAAATACAAATATTAGTTTGTTAACTTGGTATCGTAGTTCCCAAATCAGTAATCAGATTTTTTATCTCCTAATACATGCAGGGTACGACAAAAAGAGTTATTTTAAAAAACAACACCCTGTATATTATATCACCAGTAAAAACATCTTTTAAAAACCATTTAAAAATGCTACATTTAATATACTTATCTTTATTACTTTCGGAAGTATAACCATCCAAATCTTAAAGTTTACCAATGTATTTGCATTAAGCCGGACAGACGACATGCCAAGGCTTGGCAAATGTCTGCTCGTTCAAACGTTCCCGCAACCCAACGTTAACTTTGCTTTGCTATATGTTTTGCATACACACGATGCATTTGCCAAGACTTGGCATGTCGTCTATAGCCGGCTTTATAGGGTATATTACGACCATCATAATTCGATTGCATTGTCTTTAAAATTTTAAATTTCCTTTTAGAATAGAGATATCAATAGAAATGTTACGAAAAGATAGGGATAGGAAAATCCAATACAATGGAAAAAAAATTGTGACGGTAAATTATTCCACAGGTGTTCGGAACTTTGGGTCAAAATGCAACATTTGGTTCTTCCGTATACATCACCTTATCCTATAAAACTTTTTGCTATTCACATACTAAATTATAATCTGGATGAAAGGAGCTACAACCAAGCCAAAAGTTATTTAAAATCGGTCAAAAAACCAAAAAGTAATATAAGATTAAATTTGAACAAAATTTTGTTTGTCCGGTTTTTTTTGACTACGAGTGTATTTTAAATGGGCAGGTTTAACCACCAGTTAAGTTCCACTGGTTCTAAAGCCGCGTCCAGACTTGCAATAATTCGCCGTGCCGCTTCACGCCTCATACCCGCCACATACCCCGCCACATACCCCGCCACATACCCCGCCACATACCCCGCCACATACCCCGCCACATACCCCGCCACATACCCCGCCACATACCGCGGACGTGGACGTGAACGGAATTCACGTCGTTTTCAGGACTTGAATTATTTGCCAGTGATTCAAAGCTTGTCGGTTTTTAGCGCCAAAGGAGCGCGCAAACTGGTTGGTTAATTTGGAGGAATGTTTGACGAATTGTTGCAAGTCTGGACGCGGCTTAAACTGGACACGCTATTGTAAAACTAGGCATACGAATCGTGTTACCTTTTAAGCATGTTTTATCCATAGCTCGAGAATGGTCCAACATAATTTGCTGTGAAATTCGTCTGACATGTGGACTGACGTCAGTGTACGCAGCCATTTTCCCATATAAAGATGATATAAAAGCTATAAGTCTTAGCAAAGTGTCAAAGCATGATATTTGTTTTACTATTAACAAGATAAAGTTCTTCTTTTGAGGCCATGACAGTCTAAAAATATTAGAAAAAAAGATATGTTAAGTATGTAGTATGTTTTAGTTCGGTGGATTCATTTATTATTTAATTGATGGTAATTTATTTAGGTACACGCCAAATGGGACCACTTTTCCTAAAACATAATAAAGAATAAACCCAAAAAACTAAAAATTAAGCTTAAATTTTTAAATTTTAGACCTAAATATTAGTTTACTTTTAAAGTTTTTATGTTTATTTAATTTTATCTTGACAACGGTGGCAGACTTACCACCGAAACGTCGATTTTTAGTTTATCAGTTTCCCATTTTAAATTTTTGGGGTTTTGGTAATTGTCTAGAAAATTGCGGCAACTCCGATTTTGACGAAATTTGGTATATGAAGGTTTTTGTGGCGCTGATCACGAATCTGAAGACTTATTTTTTCGACAACGTTTTGATATCTACATATTCATCATCCAAGTTTAAATTCAAATTATCCTTAGTTTCACTATATTCCGCCTTATTGTTGCACAAAAATTCTTGATATAACACTAAATGGGCACACAATGTTTTATGAACATCCTAAAAAAACCTCTTTTAGTTATTTTACACGTATTTTTCATTAAATTCCAAATTTTTTACCCCTTAAACGCTGCAACCATGCATACATACACCTAGTATGTGTATAATTTGGCTACTTGATTTTTAAACAAACCTTTTAAAATAATATATAAGGCTTAAAATATATTAAAAAACTTAATTTAAAAAGGGTTTTTAATGCGAAACGAAATATTGTGTGCCAATTTAGTGTTAATTACATCAGGAATTTAGTGCAAAAAAAGGAAGAATACAGTAAAAATAAGGATAGTTTGAATTTCAACTTTGATAATGAATATCTTGAGAACGAAACGTTTCCAAAAAAAAACTTTGATGACCAGCGCCCCATAACACCAACGTATACTAAATTTCGTCAAAATTTGAGTTGCTGCAACTTTCTAGACAATTACCCGGGTTATTTTCTTTATTTTGTTTTAGAAAAAGCGGTCCCATTTAACGTGTACCCAAATAAATACCATCAAATATTTAAAACAACTTGCATAAAATTTTGATACAAATAATTTAAACCTTAATTGACACACAATGTTTTATAAACACCTTTAAAAATCATAGATAACCCACATTTAGATGCTCAGTGGCTAGCAGCATTTTTGGTATTTTTACGTAGTCTAAGACAAGCCGCAAATTGAGACGCGTGTATCGCAAATGTAAAATGTAATTGCAAAATTACCGAATTACCACAAGTTAAGCAACCCATATAACATTTTTTGCCGGCGTTATACATTTAATTTACTGGCATTGCAAACACTCTTTAATGGCAAGGCATTGGCAAAAAGGTATCAAAAAGACGCGAAAGTGGGCAACTGGCCGTTATTAGGCCACGTGTTGCAGATAAAGTGATGGCATCCGTCATTAATAAGTTATTGGCAAAAAAATCGTTTAAGATGATGGCATCCATCATTAATAAGTTATTGGCAAAAAGATAACAAAAAGACACGTGTGGGCAAATGCAGATACTCCCAAGCAGCAAGTTCACGTCTTATTGACGAAAATTGTCGCATATACTTTTTTAAAAGCTAAAATGATGCGATATTTTATTTGAAAATTAAAATTGGAAAAAACTCCTTACTGCATGCAATTTCCTTGCAATGCAAAGTACCATCTCTTGGAACACTGTCCAACTTGGAGATGCAGATTTTTACACTAGCCGAAGATATTTCTTTCAAAGCTAAGTGAGATCACCTACCGCAGACCGCTCTCGTATTATTTTTGTCTAATGGGTACGGTTTAGACGATAAAAAGCGAAGATATTGCAGAAACGTAGTAGTTTATTGTCCATTACGCCATCTATCGGTATGTCAAAAAAACTATTAATTATATATAATATTTTTATTAACACGTCTTTAAAACTTTTAATAAAGTTTTAAACAAAATGTTCACAGCTCCTAACAGTCTAATATCTTGCCTTCTCGACTAGCCATCACCAATTAATCACACAACACACACTTATTAGGTGATAAATACATTTAATTATGTCTATTAAAAACTCTTTTCTTTAAAAAAGAAACTAAAAAGCTAGAAAACCACGTAGAAAACAAATGCACAAAGCGGTCACCTTCGGTCGAAATTAACGTAGCTTATTTTACCATCATTTTATTTTTATTTGCTCCAAATACATAATAAACATTTTGTTTGACCTAATTTTTATTTGCATGATTTTTAACAATAAAATATTATGAAAAGGCCATTTTCTTTAAATTATGTAAAAAACATAAAATAATGTTGTTTAGCTGCCATTATAAATAAAATAGATCAAAAAATTGCTTTAATATTAGTTAAATACCAATGTTAATAATATGGTTTAAAAAGTATGAATATGCGTTGAAGGTTTGCCTTCAAAATCCAATATTTATTTGCCTGCAACAAAAACGCGTGCCTTATTTAATCAGGATTGGTATGCAGGCACCATTTTTGTATGCTTGCCGGCAATTCGCCTGCATGTAAAATTTATTGGCAATTAAGTGTTTATTTAGGGTTGACTTTTTAATGCGTATAAGATGTTGGCATAATATTGCCACCAATTGCCAATGCTTTACCATCAATGCCAATATGAAAAATGTACATTGCCGGCAAATAGTGTTTGCTGGGAAAATATTTACTAGAAACTTCCCTGTTTAACATAAAAAAAATTGTTTACCAGTTTAATACCTTACAAAATATTGGTATACTATTTTAAATCTGTATAAAATTTCGTTCTCTCCCAATTTTATTCGTTTTTCTTGTTCTTCCTTTTTTCTTGCTGCTGTATCTAAAATTTGCTGCTCCACGTCAAAATCAGCATAACTATCCAATGTATATTCCATTTTTATGTTAAAGAAAATTGTAAATGGGACAAATTTAATCCCAAAGTGTCAATTAGACAGCTTAAAAGGTAACCTGTTTTAATCCATAGGTAAAGCAACAAATTAAATAAAAAATATTTTCAATAAGACAACATATTTCACACAAGAAAATACTTTTATGTAAAATATAAAATAGTAAAAAAATATTGATAACATAGTATTTTAAATCTAGAACATATTTTTTCATAAAATAAAGGCGTGACCAAAATTAACAACTCCTATCCAAAAAAATTGAACCAGAAATGTGATAGATGGTTTTGATTGCACCCTTGTCTCTTTTATATGAATCCGTGGCAAAATTGGTCCATTGGGTCACAACTTTTTTAATCCGAAAAAAGTGAGATCCTGCAATGTTGGCGGTTTTTTGCAATTTACCAAATATTCGTGAATTCGGGACTTACATAAAAATACATCGAAAAATGTACTTCATATATGTCTAAATTGTGTCTAGAATATTTTAAAAACCAAAGAAAACTATTATGGCTTGTGATTCCCGATATACGGTTTTTATTCGCTAAGAAAAACTGTTAAAATTGTTGATTTTTAAGGATTTTTGATGTCAGAAAAAAATATTACCTGACAACCAACTTCTGACCATGAATTCGTGTTTAGAAGGTAAAAAAATCATTAAAAACCAAACAGGGTGTCTCTAAACAGAGGCGAAAAATTTTAGAAAGTGATTTCTTGTTCCAAATAAAGCGTTGATTGCTTTATAAACACGGGGTCAAAAGTCAACCATTGGGGAGATGTCGCTAAAAATTGACTTAATTTTTTTATCCTAAAAATAAACATTTTTTTTATTTTTAAATACCGAGTAATATTAAATAAAGAAATATTACTTAATAGGTTACAGTTGATATTTAGATGAATAAAATATCGTCGGTATAAAGGTAAAAGTCACTAAGTTTCATTTTTCTACAAATGATTTAAATATACCCAAGGACCATGCCGTAAAAGTTCCATCATAAGAACAACTCAAAAATGTCATGTTTGACTTCTAAAGCCCATTAGTAAAATATTAAATTTCACTAAGAGCAAGAAAAACTTTTGTGGTATCGGTAAAACTCTCTAAGTAACCTTAATCGTAAATAAATAATGTTCCGTATGAGTTTTTGGATGCAAATCTCGAGACAGGATATGAATCGGTGGTGTATTAAGTCAAACAATTAATTTAGTTTTAAGTTTAGTGAGCTAACAATTTTTTCTAGGGTTTTTATGTGCAATTATATGACTATATTTATGCACTATATGGTAAAATTACTAAGTTAAAAAAGAGGTAAAATTCACTAAGTACGAAAACTGGTATTTCTAACGTTCTGTGGATGTATTTTTATAAAAATTAGAAGCAACTCTTTATAGAATTCATTTCTTTTGATAGCATTATTAAACATGATAGCAAAAGCTTTTCTTTTTTAAGCAAATTCTATATAAAATCGCTGATATCTTCAAAACATAAAATTGTTACTTAATTAGTTTTACCTTTATACCGACGGTATAAAGGCTTACTAACAAAATGTGCATTAAATTGTATATTTATAATAGCAATATTTTTGTAAATTTTCATTATTCTAGCGCTTTTCGTTTTTAAGATAAAAAATAAAAACGTTTGTTTTTTCTTTTAACCCCATGTTTCCTAAACAAACTACTCTTCATTTTAAATAGCAATTCATCTCCTAAAATACTTTGCATTTGTTTAGAAACACCCTGTATATCACATCTTTGGGTCCCATAAGTTATTTTAGGTGTTTTAATCGATAAAGCTTAATATATTCCAAATTTAATTTTTTTAGCCGATCATATGAGAGAAGTCGAAGTACCAATATTAAAACATTGTAAGCATAAGGAGGATTCTGACATCGATGAAATTTGTGCAGGTAAGAAAAAAATAATAATAAAAACCACAGTTTTAACTATCTCTATATCTATTTTTTCACTCAAGGGTTATCTGAAGGAGGAAAAGATGCGTGTCAAGGAGATTCCGGAGGACCTCTGATTTGCCGGAACCCAAACAATCCAAACCAGTGGTACTTGGCAGGAATTGTTAGTCATGGAGAAGGATGTGCCCGACCGAACGAACCCGGAGTTTATACTAAAGTTAGCCGGTACATGGGGTGGATTGCAGAAAATATAAGTAGGTTGTAAAGGATTTTATCCAAAAAGTGCCTTATACGCTGGGGTTCTCTAAAGGTGCGAAAAAAACTACCACAGATACCTGACGTTAAAATATGACTATCTTACCCAACTTACCTTTGTCCAAAAGTGAATGATTTCGGAGATACAGGGTGTTAAAAATGTATTCTGGATTAAGTTTTTATAAACAATTTTTGCAATAATAGGTGTATTGTCACAATATTGGGCTAAAACGGGTTTTGGAAGGTGATGAATAGAAATCTGCTTTTAACTTGATTGTTAACTTTGGGAGGCGCCACCTGCGGTATCTTGAACAAGTTAAAAACGAAATAACTTTTTTGAACCACTCTGTATGTAACTTTTAAAGAAAAATTCTTATTTTTTAACATATTTTACATAATAAAAGTATATTTGGTTAAAATTGATTTAGGCAACCGTTTTTGAGATATCTGAATTAAAAAGATCACTTCCTGTACAGCCAGGCCTAAGCTTTGCAAGTGTTTTAGAATTAGATGTTAATCTTTTACAGTGTGAATCCTTAGGTGATTTTAGGACGAAAAAAATAAACCTATGCCTTTATAGACTTATTTTTTGAGATACATGGTGGTAATTTAAAAAAAATAAACTTTGTTACCACTCTGTATCTCAAAAGTTAAGCCATTTAGGACATAGGTTTAAAGGAACACTTTTCTTAAAATCATGTAAGAATTTATACTCTAAAAGATATGCATCTAATTCTAAAACACCCTGTATAGCTTAGACCTTGCCATAGAGAAAGTGATATTTATAGATATCTCAGAAACGGCTGCCTAAATCAACATTTACCAAGTATACCTTTTTATGTAAAATATGTTAAAGAAAAATATTTTTTCAAAAAAGTTACATACAGAGTTGGTCAAAAAGTAATTTTCTTTTAACTTCTTCAAGATACTACCGGTGGCGCCACCCAAAGTTAACAATTAAGTTGAAAGCAGATTCCCATTTCTCATCTTCCAAAACCCGTTTAATCCAAATATTGTGACAATACACTTATTATTACCAAAATTATTTATAAAAAGACTAAATCCAGAATTTTTTTTTTACAACCTGTATCTCCGAAATCATTTACTTTTGGAGAAAGGTAAGTTGGGTTAGATGGTCATATTTTCACCTTAGGATTCTGTGGTAGCTTTTTTGCGCACCTTTCAGAGACACCCTGATTTCAAAAGTCAAGTGAAGTTATACATTTTTACTACTTTTAACTTTTTATTGTACAAAATAAACAGAACTCAGCTTGTTGGGTATATTCTAAGTTCTTAAATTAATGTCAATTTTTAGAGTAAATATCAATAGTAAAAAAGGCACAAGCGTCAAACAAATAAGGACGGCAATCAACTATTTCTCTCTAACCGCGTCGTTTAAATAGTGTGCGACCAACAAAAAGGGGAATAATTGAAAGTGAGACAAAACTGATGACCGCGGGGCTTTCTTACTGTTGATGTTTATTCTACTATATCCTAAGATATACAGGGCCTTCCAAAAATTAAACATTTTTTAAATGCCGGTTTTCATTAGTTTTAACAAAGGGGCTCTCCAAATCTAAGTAATATTTTTTGATTGCCACTAGAACGGTTATAAATTCAAATCCCTTAGTTATCTTATTTTTTTATTATATAAAACATTTTGGTTAATTCTGTATTATCCGTATTTGTCATTAGAATACTCTTAAAATATACAGGACACAACAAAAAGCATGATTAGGCTTACTTCTTCAAAAATAATTACCATAATATAAGTAATTAAAATTTACACTCCAGACTTGGATGGCCACATTCCCAGCAGTATTAAAAACGGATATATTAAATCTTCCAGTATCCTATAAAAAAAAAAAACACATGTAATTTTTGTCATACCTCGTTTATCTTATAGGTAATAAAAATCTGATTACTGATTTGGAAGCCACAGAATGAACCCCCAAAATAATATCATTATTTATTTTGTAGGTGTCTTATTTATGAAGGGTGATTTAAATTAAGTTTCCATATTACAAATATATACATATATTTATAAAACGCCTCAAATTTGTCAAAGACAACATAACATTTCTAAGGACAAAATATAAACAAAAGAGTCATGGAGCAATATACGACCAAACAACGTGTTAAAATTCTTTAAGCCTATTATGGAGACGGCCAATCAAGGAATAGTAATTTATGTAACAAGTGCATAAAGTTATACTTTTTTAACGAATGGGAAAAAAATCGTATAAAAATTTTCCAAAATACCATTTTATATATGTTTTATTTATCTAAACTTATTAATTTTAATTTTTGCAGCTCAGCCATTATATGGCAACAAAAATCATAGCCTGCTTATTGATAAAGAGACAATTATCCTCTTCATAACTACGCATTTATTATTTAATTTTAGAAAATTGTATGTACTTACTTTTTGTGGAAATAATACTAAAACAGTATAAATTCCTTTTCAATTTCTTAGTCATCCCAATTTATTATTATTATTTTCAATAATTTCTAATAAATTTATTTGCAAACTGTCAAATTTTAAAACTAGTGACACATGAACTAAAAGAAATAATGACGAAATCAAAGGTGACTTGACCGTTTGGTTCAGTTGATGTCGCGTGTACTGTTTACATTGCATAAATTGATATTTAAGTGTATTGAAGTAGGCATTGAAACAAAACACTAATTCAAAGTGTGAAAAAAGCTTCAAAGTGTTAAAAACGTTACCTTTTTTAACACTTTATGTAGTGTACTAGAATGGGGAACTTTAACTTCATGTTAACGATTAAAAAAACAGCATTTTTTAACGGTCGTGGAAAAAAAACGGTTTGTGCTTTACGTGAATTTTTGGAGCATATAATCGGCCTTGTGGGATTGTAGAATCCAAGACAAAAGTTACAATGCATCCTGAACTGACGGACTGTTTAATGCCCCTTTTGGTCCGCAGGCGTTAATGATCTTTTTTCGAGGATCATGCTGAGAACGCTGTTATGGTTAATGACGTTTGCTATTGAATCATGATAACAGAGTTTTTCTGGGAGCAGTTAAAAGATATGGACTTCAAAGATCTCTGGTTTCAATGGGACGGTGCCACCTGTCACACATCAGGAGAAACGATAAAATTACAGATCGGCAATTTTCCAGGTCGCATTATGTTACGTAACGGCAATATCAATAGTCGCCGCGATCCTGTAAATAACCTTCTTTAGCAATTTCTTTTCTAGTATCTCAAAAGAAAAGCCTACGAGAATAACCCTAACACCATTGCAGAGCTGAAATATGTGATCAGGCTCAAAATTACCAACAAAGGACCAGCATAGGGATCACGAAGTCACGATACAATACGTCTGGCTGTCGTTAAGGTATACCGGTTTTAATGTAACGACAGCCACTTCTATCGTATCGTAACTTAGTGTTCCCTCTGCTGATTTTTGCGGCGGAGTAGTCGAAAATATTTGGAAACAGATTACGTCATGCAACATGAGTCACTCAGCTTATTTAATTGATATCATCTTTTATGCATAATTGTAATAAATTACTTTCAAAGGACAAATAAATATTTTTTAATGATTTCTATTTGCTTCTCTTTTTAATACTTTTAATGTGGGAACTCAATTTAAAGCACCCTTTATTAGGGATATTTGACAAAATAAAACTATATTTCTGAATTTTTACCTATAACTGAAAGACATTTTTTTGATACAGGAGAAGATAAATTAACTATAATAATGCCTTTACACAAATGTCCTGGATATGAGTGTAAAGGAACGAAGAGGTGTGCACCGAAGAAACGTCGGTGTGATCGAATCGTCGACTGCCTTCTGGGAGATGATGAAATTGATTGTGAAAATCATTACAGCCAGTTTTTCAAACACTCGAGGTAATATAAAAATAATATAGTAATAGGTAATTTAACCAACTAAAAAAATTGTCTACGTATACAGGGGTATTTATTTTAAAGGAAACAGGGCCTTATTTTTTAACTTCCCTGTACTTTAAAAAAATAATATAGCCATTTTGTGTATTTTTTTCCGTATGATTTTATTAATCTAACCAGAAAAACATTTTAAACAAAAACAAAAAGTTACAGCACGAGTGACGTAATTTTTAAATGGAATACCCCGTATATTTTTCTATCAATGGATAGAGGAATTCAGGGATATAGGAGTTGATAAATTAATTAAAAACTGTATTATACTATAAGGATAGTTTTACCTGAAAAGACCTAGCTACTGGTCACAGGTGCTTATTTGTTAAAGTCAAGAATATTAAAAATAGGTTTATTAATTTTAGTAGTTTTATAATGAGGTTTTCATCAGAAGAACGGCTTCAAATTATATTATATGCTAAAAATAATATGATATCCATCTATTTCTAAACCCAAAAAGTAATAAACATATTTTTAAGATTCTTTACTTAGCAAATAAGCATCTGTGACCTGGGCAGCCAGGTTTTTCACTATCCTTATAATATAATGCAGTTTTAATCAATTGCATTAGAACCGTAGGAAATAAACCCAACAACCCTATATTACCGAATTCCTCGTAAAAATCTCCATCTATTGATATAAAAATATACAGGGTATTTCATAGCTCTTTTGTTTTGGTTTCAAATGTTTTGCTGATTAGATTATTAAATTCTACCGAAAAACTACACGAAATGGCTATATTCGTTTTTTAAAAAGTACAAGAAAGTTCCAAAATAAGGCCCTGTTTACTTTAAAATGAATAAACCTGTACTTTATAAAACAAACCTTTATGTAATATTTAAACATGTAAACTTAATGTTTTTAAGACGTTCTGAGGAACTAAGATCGGAAGATCTTGGGGGCCAACAATATTATTTGCAGTAAATTACTCATATTTTCATGTAAATTTCTATTTTAGAAAAAGTATGATTTCAACACCGCCTATAAAGCCTGATGATATTCTTCCTGATCTTACACAAAGTCTTCTACCTTTCTCAGAATTTGGAATAGTCGGTAGCACTGCAAATGGTACAACTGAAAAACCAGATGAAGATGAAGAATCTATAAACGCTTCTATAAATGGTACTAATAAAGACATTATTACTAAATCTACTAAAAATTTGGAGAAGGATGGAGAAACTAAACAAAAACCAGAGTCAGAAGATGTGTATTTTAGATGTACCACGTATGTTTTCAACCATATTTAAGAAATATAATTTTTTACATAAAGGAAATATGTTAATACTGCTTAATTTTTTAGCATGTTACAGGTTATTCCTAGGAACAAAAGGTGTAACAAGATCATAGACTGTGAAGACGGGACCGACGAATCTAACTGCACATGCGCTGATTACATTAAAAACGTAGATTCAAGCTCTATTTGCGATGGTATTAGTGACTGTCTCGATCTAAGCGATGAAAAAGATTGTGGTAAGTAATATTTATGTAATATTAACGCTTACTACTGTAACAAGTTTAATAATTATTTTGCTTAAACTATCATCAGCATCAATTACATCATTTTGATCGTCTTAAAAATGCCGAGTTTCATTAGATTTAGCACCAAATATAATTGGAGTCTTTGCTCTTATTTTTCAGTTTTATGTAATAAAACTCAATACACATGTCGAATTGCTCAAAAGTGTATTAACATTTCTAGAAGATGTGATGGTGTACCAGATTGTCCACAACATGAGGATGAGAATGACTGTGGTATGTCTTGAGTAACTAATTATTAATATAAGGGTAACAATATTCAAGCCCCGTCTCAGAGAAGTTGGCACAACTAGGAATGCGATATCAAAGCCAAACATCGATGTTTTTTAAACATTGTTTTTTAAATACTGTTTAACAAAAATTGTTTATATTTCTCTTTTCTATTGATAGACCGCGGTCGATTTTACCATCGTTCAACATCGATGTAAAACATTGATGTTTGGCCTTGATGTTGCATCCCTAGGCACAACTAATAATAAATATATTTTTGTAAAGGACTCCGCACCATTTGCATTGAAATCCGGCATCGGTGAAACTATTGCACATTGTAGTATGTTAGAGTCCAATCACTACTAGTAGTATTACCGGTTATATTTTGGATTTAGGGCTTCCCAAAGTAACGTCACTTGTTAATATAGTAAAGTACATTTTATTACTTTCAACTAAATACATTTTTGAAAACATAGATATAATATCGAAATATGGGTGATTTGATTAAAAATACATATATTTAAAAAATATAACTAGGTTTTGAATTTTGTTTCCCGCAATGTGTCTAGAGGGTGGTCCAAATCATTCCCTAGATAAATTGTGCCAATACAACCACATTTAGAATAGTTTAAACTTAAACCATCAAATAAATCCTAAAACAGTTGGTGGTATTTTTTTTTAGTGCAGTTTTGATCTTTTAACAAGTTTTGATGGTTTAAGTTTTTGGAATAGTCTCGTATAAAAGCAAAGAGGAAAAGATTTCTGTATACTTACCTTAAAATAGAAAAGAGTGCATCTAATAATACCAATCGACTGGCCTGACCATTTTTCTAAGAAACTCAGACTCATGGACAAAATTATTGCAACAGCCCGATTTTCTTCATAAGCTTCAAAAGCAACAAAAAAGCTTTGATTTAAATGGTCATATCTCTTTAATTAATTAAGTCATCAAGACAATTTAAAAAAGAAAATGTTAAGGAAAGGTTTGGCGTAACCGTTGTTACGTTAACAATACATCTTACAGAATGATTAGAGGGTGAGTTTTTGAAAAAACTAACAATTTTAATTTCTCTGTATAATGTGCTGTTAAAAAAGAGTTATCAAAATTGATAGAACATTAGAAATAAGTAAGGGTATAATTTATTCGCAAATAAGATTACTGCCTTTCAACAGCACATCACACAGGGCGATTAAAAATTATGTATTTTTGACAAAAACCCTGTAAAATGGATTGTTAACAGTAAATAGGAACGGTTACGCCAAAGTTATAGCTTCACCTTTTTTAACATTTTATTTTTTTAATTGTCGATAATTTTGTCCATGAGCGTATATATATTTGGATATATTGAATTTCTTCCATATAAGCTTGCATTGTTCAATAGTTTTGCAAAAATTTTCAGGTTCCTTAACCAACGGCCAAACTTTAGGCTTAGACCAAGATGATAGACCTCTGTTTAAGTCTCGAGGTATCGTCACCAACAACTATCTAGGCGAATGGAAACCTCTTTGTATTAACCAAACACTGGTTAATGAAGAACCGAGGGTTGCAGCACTTATATGCGCCTTACTTGGTTTTGACGATTATGTTTCTTATCACAAATACCTGGTGGAAAATAAAAATATGAATAAAAGCTATTCGTTTAAAAGTGGTAAGATTTCACTGATGCAAGAGACAAAGAAGTGTGACAATTGCTGTGAGGGCCTTTACGTAAGGTAAGGAATTTTAGTTCTTATCAGAAAAGTGAATTATCATAGCTACAAAAACAAAAATTTTATTACATTGGTTAAAAAAGTAAATGACCCTAGTAACAGGTACAAAACATGTATTGAAAATGCTTTAAAAATCATCAACCATGGTTACAACAACAAAAAATGTATTACGTAGATTCAAAAGACAATAACCAAGGGTACAATATAGTATAGGAGGTAGCAACGTTATCGAAAAAGAATTTTAGGTCAGCTAATTTTTTGATATATTGTTCTCCTTCCTCTTCTGGATAGACCTTGGGTTGTCTGGCTGGCGGTAGTGGTTGCGTTTATTAGTTCGCATCCTACCTATACAGGTAATAATTTAAGGATTTGAAAACATTTTAAGAAACCTAATTTTTAATTTCTTGTCTTTAGATAGATTTACCAAACGTATTTTGTTTATTGCCAGACACTTTTAAAACTAATTATACAGTCGTCCCTCTTTTAACTTCTGAACCGTTCGGTATATTTTAATGAAACTTGAACGATAGTATATAACCAAGGTCTGCATTTTTTGACATATCAGTGACAGCTTTAAATGTCAAGGTCACATCTGAGCGCCAACGTAACCGCTACCGCCAGCCAGACAGCCGAGGATCTACCCGGAAGAGGAGGGAGAATAACACATCAAAAAATCAACCAACCAAAAATTCTTGTTTTCCCGTTGTTGCTACCTCCCGTACTAATAGAAAATGTATTGTATTAGTTTAAAAAGTAAGTAAGTAATCATGGTTTGTATTAATTTAAAAAAGGTGTAAACATATTTAATAACTTTTTGAACCAACGCAATACATTAAATTTTGTTTCAGCAATGGTGGTATTATTATCTTTATTTTGTTTTCTAGTTGCTCAAATATCTCTACAAGTACTACCTTACACTACAAATCACTAGAACAAGCAAAAGAGGTATACTTTTCTCCATGGACTGCCGTAATTTATTCTAATGGACACTACAAATGTATGGGGACGCTTTTGAACGAATATTGGGTAGTTACTTCAGTAAAATGTTTTGTAGGAATAACCACGTAAGATATTCCATTTTTTTTCTCTTAATTTATTTTAACAACCTTTCTTATATGGTGCATTTCTTTAATGTCCATCCCTTTTATTTTCTGAGCGGATCAAAACAAAAAACTAAAACTTTAGACTATAAATTTTATGCATAAATGTCTTAGAGTGAAATTGACAAATGAAAATTTCAAAATGGCTGCTAGCAGGCGTCATATTGAGAAAAAAATTGGTTGGTTGGTCTGGTGGTACATTATTTTAAAGTTCCTGACCGAACTTTAGAATATAAAGTAAATATTTAAAGCTATTACAAAATGGCGGTACTTTAAAAATTACCTAAATACCTGATTTGGATAACCATATTTCCGAAACTAATAAAGTTAGCTGTACTAAATGTGGTATTTTTATTTTTATTTTCAAAATCCTTCTAAAGGGGATACTAGTGATAATCTGCAGAGTATGGAGCAGTCTGTATATTATATTACCATTAATTAAAATTATCTTTAAAATAGTTTTAAGAAAATACCACATTAAGTACATAAAACTTGATAAGTTTCGAAAATATGGCCATTCACATTCAGGTATTTAGATAATTTTTAAAGTAGCGCCATTTTGTAGTAGGTGGAGATATTGACTCTCTATTCTAGAGTCATAAAAACTCGTAAGAAGCTTTAAATTAATGTACTACAAGACCCTCCTTTGAATTTTTTGCATCTGACAATTATTCATTAAAATATAGTATTAATGCATAAATTTCATATTTTCTTATTTTAATTTTCTAAATAGATCTGTTCAAAAAATAAGAGGGGGGTTAAAGAAATGCACTGTATGGTAAAAGACTATTGCAGTCCATTTAGTGCTGCTTCACCTATAGCAACAAACCGTTTTTTAGTATAGGCATATGTTTGGTTTTAGTATAAGCTTATATAAAAGGATATTCGTTTATTACGACTCCGCGTACAACGACCGATCGCTTTTAACCACTGAGTTTCACACATAATTGTCCGGTTACAACGACGAACATAAAAACTGCCTATAGGCAAAGACAACTGTAGTTTTACTATAGACACCCAGAACAATGCTTAATTTTTTGTCATCAGCTTGGACGCTCGCTTCGTGGAATTTATGAAGCGGGTATCCATTGAGTACACACGTTAACAGTACGTATAATTTGCCGCTTCAAAAATTTAGCCAAGCCAGCGTCCAAACTGATGACCAAAAGTTTAGCATTGTTCTGGGAGTCTAAGTGAAACTACAATTGTCTTTGCTATAGGAAATGAAGAACTTGAATTATATTTTGCTATGATGATGATCTCGCAAAGTTTCAGGAGCTGATTAAGGAAAATTTTTTACAAAATTTTATCATCAACAGCCAAGATAGCGACGATAATGATGGCAGCGGCCTGAAAGAAAATTGTATTACTCCAACCGTATCTGAAGCTTTAAAAAATTGTTTCTAAACCTGTGGGTAATTACCTCCGCAGGGGTAAAACGGCAAATCTACGGGGGTAACAGAGTCGGCACAAAAAAGTATTAAAATACAGTTACAGACTTTCAAAAATGTGTTTAGGTTATAGAATTTTAGAGAGTTAGGATTATTTAATTTAGTTTGTTAATTTATTTAAATAATTTACCTTAATTTTTCCAAGTTCTTTCATCACTTTCGAAGGTTTCCGAAAACGCCCGAATTATCCATTAAGAACTTTTATGCCATCCTGTACTATGGAATTTTCACGATATTTCTCGAAGATTCTAGATCATTTTTTACTCTTCCACCATACTATAAAAGGGCGACGGGAAACCACCGATCAGTTAGTATAGATTCGACTTTTGTAGTGTAAACTTCGAGACATTGACAAGTTCAGACACGTGTTTTTATACGAGGTGTTTCGGAACAATAATAAACAAAATTTTAGTACGGCAGCACGGCGCTTTCATGCGTGGGTGAGCGGCTGTGTGGGAGCGGTGAAGCACGGCTTTGTCGTGGCTAGCTAAGATCTTAGCAGGAGTAAACTCAATTTTTATACTTGTTCATTGTTCACAGGGGTAGTAACATTGAAAAGATTAGGAACCACTGCTCTAAAAGCTGCAGAAGTGCTAAATGTGCATTTATATGTAAATGTGTTTGTGCATTTTAATTTTGAAGATGACACCGTAAAAATTATTATGTTTTGTTTGCATAATGCAGTTTGTACTTTTTACTGTATATATAAAAACCAAAAACAATTAAAAATTACAGACTTTTTGCAGTGCTTCAATGTTTAAATACAATAAATTATATAGACGTACATATGTGGTTACTGCTGGTAACCTAAATAATAATAAATACATTATTCAAAACAAATATTGTCTGTTTGCTGACGTAATATCAACGGTCCCTTGGCCGTCGTTATAACCGGATTCTACTGTAGATACTGCCTTCAACGCATCTTAAAAGTGACTAAGCTTTAATTATTGCTATCAATTTTATTGCTATAATGTCCTCCTTACACGATCTTATATATGTATATTATAAAATTATAAAAAACGAATGACTGATGACTGTTTTAGTTCGATTGTGTTGTATGTCAAAGAAATATTGATATTTATTTTATGATTGCTTTAGATTACAAGGAAAATATGTGGCAGCCATATTTGGTAAAGGTAAACTTAATCTTCCAGTAAGAGGACCTCACGAACAAGTAATACGAATTGTTGAAAGTATTGTAGTTGACGAAACCGACATCCTTCTTTTACGTTTAGATAAGGAGGTTAAGTATAATCGTTATGTACAAGCAGCAAACCTAAATGGAAGGTAAATAAAATTGTTTTTAATTAATAAATAAACTAGAAGGAAATGTTGCCCTCACTAATGATTTCAGAAGAAAAAAATATTTTATTATTTATTTGTACCTACACTATTTAATTTTTTTAAAGACTATAGGACTAAACTTTAAATAAGGTTTGTCCTCAATAAATAAAAATATTTTTTCCAGATTTTCAAATGTTTTCCATTATACAGTGTGGCCCAGGATAGGTGTTACAAGAGGACAAATGGACCAAAACGGTTTAAATTTTAAAACGAAATTTTGGGAAAACTGGTCGTATGGTCCAAAACTAGTAAATACAAAATTTTACTCCAATTGGTATTATACAGGGCGGGTTATAACTAAAAATGTAAAAAATGCCCAAGAACTAACTACTTTTATTTTTAGAAAGAGAACAAAATTGTATAAGTAAATGTTGTAGATAATTGAATTTTATGTCAAAATTTGAAGTTAAAGCATGAGAGTAAAAAAAAATGTAATTTGTCAATTTTTTACATTATACATTACAACTTAAATGTATATATATATATATATATATATATATATATATATATATATATATATATATATATATATATATATATTTATATATATATATATATATATATATATATATATATATATATATATATATAAAGTCCGGTGATGGCTTAGCGTGTAAAGGCGTTAAGTTTGTTGAGCGCACACGGACGTGAGGTGGGTTCGAATCCTGCTGAGGCCAAATACTTATTTATAAGTTGGTCGGAAATTTAGTGGTTAGCTCAACACCAGACGAACAAAGTGCAAAATGTATCTACGCTGAAGGCCACTAAAGGACCAGGGCGCCGGAACACACTTTGCCGTGTCCTGCGCAACCGTAGACATGCGGACCCCACTCAGTTGGTAGGTTCAGTAGTGCCCCTGGGTGGGGCCGAGGTCTTAAATTGACGCTCATAGGACCGTGGTTCGGAACCCACGTTAAGCTGTAGGTCCCGTCTGGCTGACATCACCCAGACGTAAAATGACAGGGCGCACAATAAGCCGAGCGACTTCAGTGCATGGGTTATCCCGGCCCTATTCTAATCTATATATATATATATATATATATATATATATATATATATATATATATATATATATATATATATATAATTATATATATATATAATAAGAAAGTAATTTTCTTGATATTGCTGTTCGCCACCTACCTGGAGTTGTGCAAAACTGCTCATCCGAAATTCACAAACCCGTGAACTGATGAGTGTGCCAGTTTCCATTATGGTTTGTTGGTATTACAACACATGCTACTTACGCCATATACACCTAGATGGCACCCCGTTTTACCGTTTTAACCTAACGAGTGCTCTGGCTGGTTGTTTTGAAATTGCTTGGCGAGATGGCTCTGGCCGCTGAACTTACTTCCTTAGTTCCGACAGGAATTATGTTTAGCGACTAGAAAACATAGCCAAGTTGTCAGCAATGTACAGCGGTTGTGATGATTCCCAACAAGGATGAAACACGTGTCACCGTCTTCATTGCGACCCGGGGTCATCCATTTATTTGGAGACTCCGTAATTTTAAAGTAACCAGCCAAGTAGTCGTTTCTACCAGGTTATGTATTTGTTTTCTTTTCTTTTTTAACACGCTTTTATTAACTTGGGTTGTAACTATCTATCTATCCATCTATCCATCTATCTATCTATGTAACGGAATCTTTGAGCCTAATTTTAACCAACTTCCAGCTATTCGATTTCTTTGAAACTTTGCACACGTATTAAGGACCCATGACAATGCAATAATCTGCAAACAGTATCCCGTTATCCTGGTTTGGATCGCCAGGAAAAAAAATTCCATTATATTATAAAAACAACACCTGGGTTGCCATCTTTTGGCAACATTCCAAACTTTTCTCAGGTTTAGCTACTCTTGACAAAATGGCGAAGGAATTTTTTAGTGAATAAACTGGAGCATTTTAACATACATACATACATAAATGCATATCGAACTAAAAAATGAAAAATAAATAATAGTTTAAAAAACTAAAAAACACGCTTTTATATGCAACCGAACTAAAAATTAGAAAATAATTTTTCATTAAAAAAATATTGTCACTTCATAGTAAAAAGCGTGGGGTGCATTTTACAATTTTTTCATAACTTTTCCCTCATAGATATTGGCAAATATAATAATTATAACATTTAATATTATATTAAGCACCCCACGCTTTTTACTATGAAGTGACAATATTTTTTTAATGAAAAATTATTTTCTAATTTTTAGTTCGGTTGCATATAAAAGCGTGTTTTTTTAGTTTTTTTAAACTATTATTTATTGTCGTCATTTAGGAGCCTCTATGCCCTAGAATTTAAAACTCTTATTAATATATATATATATATATATATATATATATATATATATATATATATATATATATATATATATATATATATATATATATATATTTACCTTAGTTCCTAAACTTTAAATTTTGACATAAAATTTAAGTCTATACAACATTTACTTATAAAATTTTGTTCTATTTTTAAAAAATAAAGGTACTTTACTCTTGCTCATTTTTCATATTTTTAGTTATAACTCCGATATACCATATACGACCAGTTTCCCTAAAAGAACATTTTAAAATTCCAAGGTTTTTGGTCCATTTGTTCTCTTGTAACACCTATCCTGGGACACACTATATAATTGTCCTAAAAAATAATATCTGTTTTTATAGATACTTTGTGTGTTATTATTATTTAAATAATACAACTTTTTCAGACGAGAAGGATTTCATAAAGAAAAATGTTATGCAGTGGGACAAGACAATGAAAATAGGGTCAAGTTTGTACCACTGTTTCCACTCAAAAATTGTCTGGTCGGATTTAAATGTTTTGAAAAAAGATCGAAGAGCCCTGTAAAGTAAGCTTTGTTTTTTAGTATTATTTTTGGTAGAGTTTTTTTAATCCACGAGCATAATTTTTTTTTAAAAATCCATAGTCGTATCTTGTGCAATAACTTTCAAATATTTTAGGACATTCATTCTTGGAGTGGTACCATATTATGTGATTCTAGAAATGGTTGGTACCCTGCGGCCGTTTTCAACGAAGAATCTGGACACTGCGGATTTCATCACGAGAAAAAATACACCAGTGTTAAGTTTTATAGGAATAATATTAACAAAGCAATGGGTAAGAAAATTAAATATTTCTTTATTAAATATGCAGTGAGTCCCTGACATTTTGTGTACTTTTAGCAGCTAAGAATATTTCTTATTTTGTCGGATAAGTATCTTATTTTGTAGCTGAACCCATAAAGCATTGTTCATTTATTATAGTCGAGTCAAGAGGAAGTCCTTAAAGAGCTCCGATTTTTATCATTTTATTATTATACTTATTTTTCTATATTATTTAGGATCAGAAACACTCCAGAGGGGTAAAATAATTATTTGTATTTTGTAAACTATATATTGTCACCTTAATTGTAAAACCCCTAACTCCAGTTTAAAGAAAAAATGCGATGCCATCTTCTTATAAAATAAGGCTTATGATGGCATTAAAATAACATTTTTTTTTTTAAACTGGAGTTAGATGGTTCTACAATTAATTAATCAATAAAAATGGGATTTTGATGCCATTTTTAGCCTTATAAAATAATAAATAAAAAAGATGGCATCGCATTTTTATTAAAGCTGGAGTTAGGTGGTTTTACAATTAAGGTGACGTTATATATATGTTTTTTACAGGGTGTTCAAAAACTTTTCCAACAAACTTGAAGGAGTGATTCTTCATCAAAAAAAAAAAAAAGAAAAAACTTTATATGAACAAATGTCCTAAAAGTCCTACTTTAAAACTACAAGGTGTTAAATTATAAAAAAAAATTATCGTTTTTTAATCATAACTTTTATACCAGTTCAGATATTTTTATGAAATTTTAGAGAGGTCTCCAAAGCATCAAAAAAATTTTAGGGGTACAAGAAAAAATGGTAGGCCACTGCATTTTCCTAAAAAAATAATATTTTGGATTCTTGTTAAGTTTTAAACAAATTTGCTTTCTTAACTTTTTTTATTCGATGTATGTTTTTGCGTAAAAAATACAAATAATTTTTCGGCATAGTCAAACCGCTATTTATTTAGTATATGGTATTCATGTTAAGAGTACTAAGTTTACTTCACCAATCATTATATGAATTAAAAGTTAAATTTCTTAAAAATGCATTGACGTACCATTTTTTCTAAAAAAATATTTTCCATAAACCTTTTAGGGACGACACTGGTAAAAATTTATTTTTTCTTTTATGTCTGACAAATGACTTCTGATGCATAAGAGATGTCTTGGTATAAAAGTTATGATAAAAAAACGACAATTTTTAAAAATTTTAACACCCTATAGTTTAAAAACCAAGACGTCTGGGACAAATGTTTATATGAAGTTTTTATTATTTTTATTGTAGAATCACCCCTTAAAGTTTGTCGGTTGAGTTACTGGGCACCCTGTATAAGGTATTTTTTCTTATTTTTGGATAAAGAATTACCTCTTAAAGATTGTCTGTAGAGTTTTGCGCACCCTGTATAAATAACATACGAGCCTATTGTTTAAACAATACATATAATTATTTCCCTCCTCTTAGAGGTTTCTGATTTTTAACTGGTATAAAAAACAGAAATTAAAAAAATATCAATTACGGAGCTGTTATTAAGGACTTTCATCGAAAAGTCTTTATTGACTTGACTATTTATTTGTAATTTAATACTTTTAGTTTTTTATTTTAATTTTTTTAGCACAGATAATTGATCCTACTCCCCACCTCACTGCGACGGCTTGCTATGTGACCTGGGTAATTGCATCTCTAAAGAAAAACTCTGCGATGGCGTTCTTGATTGTCACAGTGGTGAAGATGAAAACGCTTCTTTATGCTATGCAAAGGAAAAGGAATGTAATGTTGCTGATGAGTGCGGTAAGAAATTAAATAATATTTTACGTTATAAGTCCGGTAGGTGACTTATTACAGTACGAGATATTTACGGACGAGGCGACACAGGAGCCGAGTCTGGAATAAAAACGAGTACTGTAATTCTTTATAAAATTTTAAGAGTTAGTTTCAAATTATTTCACTTAAATTACATAGGTAACAGCCTTGTTTTCGATATCATAGGAAACTATGATTATTTTCGCTTGTCACTGTCAAATTGATAAAAAAAATATATTAGTTGTAGCACCTAAACGGTATTGAATAGGTATCGCTAGAAGGTCCAAATTAAATAGAATTTACCAAATTTAGTAAAACAGAATATTTTTAAAAATGTAACAATAAGTATGTTTTATAGTAATATGATAATTTTCATATACTAAAATTGGTAGAAAAATATATTTTACAAGTAGAAGTTCCTAAATGGTATTAAATATGTAACGCTAGATATAGGTTTAAATAAAATAGAAATTACCAACTTTAGCTAAACAAAATACTTAAAAAATGGAATAGAAAAACTGTTTTGTAGGAATCCAATCATTTTTATTTACTAAAATTGGTAAAAAAAATATATTTTAAGTACAAGTAGAGATTCCTATATATCCTAATATCAGATGATAATCGCTTAATATATGAGTATTTAAAGATTTAATTTCATTTTGGCATCCAAAAATGACATTACTTAAGGCATAAGAACAATGATCACGTGGACATTTATAATAATACATGACAGCGTTAATAGGCAACACATTACGGTACCAGGTACCGTAATGTGCAATTTACCGGCCCCAAATTAATACAGGGTAAGTGGATTTACTGGACAGTATGAAATAATAGCTATTTACGTTACTAGACCGGAAAATGGTATTTTACGGGTCGACGAAAAACATTTACAGGGCGAGCCGTAGGCGAGTCCTGTAGTTTTGAGGAGACCCGTAAAAATTATTTCCGGTCGAGTATCGTACATAATTTTTTTAATTGACCGGAAAAAAACTGTGTAAATTTTTAGTGTTATAAATAATTAAGTGAATAGGAACTACAAACGAAAACGAATTATAATAATATTAGTGGGCAATAAATTGAAAGTCACCTTGGACGCTGCTTCAATTATTTCATCTGAATTTTCCATGTCTGACTCCATTTTGGCAAAATGATGCTTTCTTTACTTTACAATATCTTGAACTGTCAAATAGTAACAATTGAACTCTGACAATTTTTGTCATGGCTAACAGGATTTTTGATATCAGGGACCGGAAAGTAAATGAGAGACCGGAAAGTAAACTAGGGACCGGAAACTAAATTAGTCCTGTAAAATAGCATTTTCCGCTTAAAAAATTGAGTGGAAAATTCAATTTTCCGGTCAATTAAAAAAAGTAATTTTACTACGTTTGCGAATTTAATGGTGATAAACAATTTATCGCAAATCCTCTTCAAAAGTAAAACACATCAAAATATGTGAATTCCTTATTGTGGAATATAAAAAAAAGTATAACTTGTACTTTAAAAGTTTTCTTTTAGGAAAAGGGCAAATAGGAAATATTGTAAAATAATTAATCTGGCTTTATTTTTTAAATTAACTAAAATGTTTTACATCTAATTGAATTGGCGGTTTCTCAAAGGCCGAAGGCAAACCCCTTTATTTCTTTACCTACAGTGTGGGCCAAATTAAACTTGCACACGTTTTAACTAATCATGATTTTTTATCTGTTGTCCTTATCTTTTTTATTTTTCAAGGACTAATAAGTAGATGTGTTTTCTTTAGTTTTGCCAACTTTGGTCAAACAGATTTAAACAGGACTGTAGTTACGGGACTCTTTTCAAAACGTTGTATGTAACCTCGTTCCAAAGGTTACGGATTTACCTACAATTGAGCTAATACGTTTTTTTGCATACTATGGAAAATGGTTCAGTAAAAGCAAATTTGCCAACAATATCGATATTTAGGAATTATGATTATTTTTTGTAAATAATACGCCCCATAAAGCATACATGTTCTCGGTTTTAATACGGAGCTTTTTTTATTTGGCTCTGAAAACCAAAAATGTGAGGTTACCATGGTTACTGAGTTGGATTCTGTTAAAAGTAAAAAAGAATTGTACATTGTAGATAAATCCGATTTGCAACGAGGTTAAATGCAGCAGTTTCTATTAACCTTTCATCATTTTATTAGCCTTTTAAAAATAAAAAGATAGGCGCAACAGATAATAGTATATTATATATCTAGGGTGAGAAGTAAGCTATTCTTTATCGAGTATGTAATGTAATGTGCGAGGAAAATAATAGCTTTCTCACCGAGGTATGTATAGAATTTTTTCACTGCTAACATTAATTTTCTACTTCTAGTTGATAATTAGGTTAACAAAAGTTTCTGTCAGTATCTTTAAAATTATAGAATTGTTTTCATTATTTACCTATGTGATTTTTATTATTATTATTTAGAAGATAGATATTAGAAATATAAATTATCGTTAGGGAAATGGAGTAAATAATAGCAATTTCTCAGGTTAGCAGTGAATAAAAAGTTTTTATTAGTTAAAAAGCGTGCCTGTTTAATTTGAACTAGACTGTATATTTTTAAATTTGAAAAATACACATTGTAGCTAA
The DNA here is from genome assembly GCA_014170235.1 of Listronotus bonariensis. Taxonomy (NCBI): domain Eukaryota; kingdom Metazoa; phylum Arthropoda; class Insecta; order Coleoptera; family Curculionidae; genus Listronotus; species Listronotus bonariensis. Next base: position 106,420 of record JACEGR010001672.1, read on the forward strand.
CGTTAACTTAAATACAAAATATAAAATAATTAGAATAATAGTATGCATACTGACATCTATATTTTTCGGTCAAACCAGTTCTAAAAATGGCCTGCACCAATACACTTTTGTTGCAGTGAAGTTTAAAGACAATATTAGAATAAACTTTCTTCGATAAAGATGGCACAAAATGTTGTTTAAATGAATATTTTATTTACTTTATTGCAGAAGAATCGTATTTGTTTTGTTTTTTAAAACAAAGCAAAAATTAAAAATTACCTCCTAAAGTAGCCCAATGCACAATTAAACTTGATGCATAATAGTATTTATTAACGTTTTGATTTCGATCGCCCAAGATATCATCAGGAGTTATATACAAGGTGTCTCTGAAAGGTGCGGAAAAAAGCTACCACAGATTCCTAAGGTTAAAATATCACGATCTAACCCAACTTACTCCAGTATAAAAATGGATGGTTTCAGAGAAATTTATTCTGGTTTTAGTTTGTTATACTTTTTTTTTAATAATGGGGCTATAGTTACAATAATTGGATAAAAAGGTTTAAAAGGTAAAAAATAGAAATTTGCTATCAATTTTATTGTTAACTTTAGAGGGCGCCACCTACGGTGTCTTCCACATATTAAAACTTAATAACTTTTTCAAGCCACTTTGTATATAACTTTTTTTAAATCTTTTCTTAAACATATTTTACATAAAATTGTATACTTGGTAAATGTTAATATAGGCAGACGTTTCTGAGATATCTAAAATTAAAAAAAAAACTTTCTGTATGGCGAGCTCTAAGCTATACAGGGTGTTTCAGAATTTGATGCTAATCTTTTAAAGTATAAGTCTTTATGTAATTTTAAGAATAAAAGACTAACTTTTGAGATATAGAGTGGTAAAAAGCTTATTTTTTAAAACTTTTCTAACCTGTATCTCAAAAAATAAATCTTTTAAGACATCGGTTTATTTGAGCTTTTCTTCTTAAAATCACCAACGATTAACACTGTAAAAATTTAGCATATAATTCTAAAACACTCTGTATAGCTTTAGCCTGGCCGTACAGGAAGTGCTTTTTTAATCTAGATATCTCAAAAACAGTTGCCTAAATTAACTTTAATCAAGTATACCTTTATTATGTAAAATATGTTGAAGAATTAGATTTCTTTTAAGTTACATACAGAGTGGGTAAAAAAGTTATTTCATTATTAATTTGTGTAAGATACCGCAGGTGGCGCTCCCGAAAGTTGACAGCAAATTCTTATTTCTTACCATCCAAAACCCCTTTAGCCAAATATTGTGACAATACACCAATTATTACCAAAATGATTTATAAAATACTAAAACCAGAATAAATTTTTAAAACCATGTATCTCCAAAATAATCCACTTTTAAACTAAGCTTAGTTGGATTCGATCGTCATATGTAAATCACAGAAATTTAGGATACCATTTTTTTTGCATCTTTTAGAGACACCCTATATATCTTTATTTCTTTTAGTTTGTCCACAAACTCACCTAAAATGTCCAACGAACCACAAGTGTTTTCCAAAATCATCGTTTTGCGACAGAATAAACAATTGTGGTGAATTTGAAGATGAACCAGATATCTGCTCTTGTAGAAATTACTTAAAACTTACCGATCCAGGAAAAATATGCGATGGTGTTCTAAATTGTATGGATAGAAGTGACGAAGATCCGAATATTTGCGGTTGTAAATTCGAAGATTTCCAGTGTGGAAAGTAAGTCTAAACAATAAAAATTTTAAATATTTGTAAATTTAATAAAGTCATGGTTTCTGTTACTAACAACTAGAAAAAGAGCAAAAAAACATAAAAATACCATCATTCGAGCAAGAAAAGACATTGGTATTTGGTTCTATTGTCTCTTACTTTGATGCTAGCTTATAAATTTATAAATATAATTTTTAATTATTATTTTCTGAGTCGAATTTTTAAAATTTTAACTTGTTGTTAGAGGATTTAGAAACAGTGGCGGCGCCAGGGGTGGGTGCGGTGTGGCGAGCGCCCAACCTAAATTGCTCTCGCCCAACCTGCTAAATGAACGTAAAAAAGTCATGTTCAAAAACCATTTCATTTAAATAAATTATTTAGTCAGCTCATATTCAAGTAATCCGAATTATGGAATTCTTGAATAAATGATCTATGGTCGCAATATTAAAAATTACCAGTATGTTGCGCTATGTCATCAGAAACGGATTTTAGTGTAAAATTTAAGTATAAAATCTTGATAAAATTTTTAAAAATTCCAAATTCTCCAGTTCTGTGTACCTATTTAAAATTTTAATGACCAAATTTATATCATTTATTAACAAAATAAAATACAGTGATTATATTAAAATAGTTACCACTTTGCCTTTTGAATAATACTTTTTTCAAACAAAAATGGAAATCATGTAGAACCTCGTTTTAAAGGCCCTTTTATTCTCTACTCAAAGCCACTTTGTTTTTGAAAATCGACCCAGCCGTTCTACACTAACCAGAACCGTTTAAAATTTGACTAAAATACCGTACAAACAGGGCGGTTTTAATGAAATTGGCTTGTAAGTCTAGAACGGCCTGGTCGATTTTTAAAAACAAAGTGGCGTTAAGTAGGGAATTCAAGGACCTTTAAAACGAGGTGCTATATGACCTCCATTTCTATTTGCAAAAAAAAGTTTCCAGTGCCCCCTTGATACAAGACCACGTGGCCAAAGTTATTTTAATGCCAAAAAGTAGCTTAAGTGGCACCACATACACAAATTTTACCCGATCTCGATATCCTGACCCATTCAAAAGTTAAGGGGAGAGAACTTTTAAAAACCGCAATGTATGTACAAATCGGAGCTAAACTTCATATGCCTGTAACTCTAGAACGACTGGACCGATTTTTAAACATAAAATGGTGATGAATAGAGAATCGAAAGGCCTTTAAAATAAAGTGCCACATGACCCCTCTTTTCATTTGAAAAAAAAGTTGTTAGTGCCTTCTAAACCAACATTATTTTTATGTCAAAGAGTAGTTTAAGTGACACCCTTTTACCCAAATTTTACCCGATCTCAATAACTTGTCCCATTCAAAAGATAAAGGTGGGCACTCTTTTAAGATTCTCACTGTATATATATCACTAAAGGTGGTAATAAGATATTTTTGGTTTACACAGCCTACTAAGCAAACAATTTTCTTGAAAACCGTTTGTTTTATCACAAAAATGCAAAAAAGCAAATATTTGAATTTTTCTGTAGCCATCATGCTGGTGTAGCTTAACTTTTAAAATTGATCTTACACATAAAATTTTGGTCATCAACAGGCTTTACCCCCATTAATACCCTCCTTTGGTGGAAGAATCTTTAATAAATTAATGGGTTCTTACCTTCTTTAAAACATACAATACATACAACTTTTTAACTGATAGGGATGTGTAAATTTTCGTGAGATTTGATGCCAAAATGTTGTTACAGTTTTTTACCCAATTTGCGATATTGCAGGTTGAAAAGGGTTTTTGTTTTTAGTTTATCGGACCTTAAAAATGAGCTTCTAAAATATTTGTACTGAATTTTAAAACGTTCTGTATTCATATAATAACAATATTGCACTGCACATTTTACTGCCCACCCTCTAAATTTCTCTGCCGGATATCGCCCAACTTAAAAAAAGCTGACGCCGCCAAGAGGATAAATGGACAAACATTGAAATTTTTAAACGTCCTTTTGGGAAAACTGGTCGCACGATTCACAACTAATAAATACAAAATTTTACTCTGATTCGTAATATACAGGGCGAGTGATACCTAAAAATATGAAAAAAGACCAAGAATAAACCTTTATTTTTAAAAATAGGACAAAATTTTGTAAGTAAAATGTTGTAGAGAATTAAGTTAACGGTTTGAGAATTAAGTTAACGGTTTTTAAAATACTTGTAACGAATTTTAAAATATATGTATATTTATTAAATTTTGCTCCCCCTTGCCCATTATTTAAGTTGCAATGCGTAATGTAAAAAGTTGACAATTACATTTGTTTTTACTCCCATGCTTTAACTTCAAATTTTGGCCGAAAATGTAATTCTCTACAATTTTTACTTATACAATTCTATTCTATTCTTCTGATATTAAAAATAAAAGTAGTTGCTCTTGGGCATTTTTCATATTTTTAGTGATAACTGGTCCTGTATAATACCAATTGGAGTAAAATTTATTTATTAGTTTTGGATCATACAACCAGTTTTCCAAAAATTTCGTTTTAAAATACAAAAATTTTTGGCCCATTTTCCTAATTATAACAACTTTCCTGGGACACACTGTATGCCCTAATACTCAGTTGAAATGTTGTGGTGATTAAGAGTTCTTTAGTGGGCATGAGGATGGTATTTCCTTAATGCGGTCAAAAATTCTTTTATTACGTTCAAAATTTTATAGGGGGACCCTTTAGGTTACAGGACTATTACCCATACACTATTTGTTCAGAAACATGGTACCCGTAGACTACAGAAGTTATTTTTTAGCATTAACAATTAAACTATAAGAACTATTTTTATCCAGGCTTTAAAAATTAAATAACCCGATTTGTCACGGACCTAATTCGCACTCGGGGTCACTGGTCAAAGTTCGAACTCTTTTTGTATCAACTTTTACCTAAGGGGATCTAAATTTCGAGCATGTTTTCTCAATGTAGAAAAAACTTTTGATATTTTTACTATTCATTGTTTTATCATTTCTTTATTCATGTATAAAGAGTATAAAAAATTAATAAAAAAATAATAATATATCAATTTATGAAAGTATGCGTCCTTAAAGTGGAGAGAGAAAAAAACGCCATGTCTTCGTTGTCATGATTTCTACCGTAATGGTGTTTTGAAAAAAATAAGTTGACAAATTCTTGAATGATACGAATGTCGTTATGACGTGAACCACAAAACTAAAAAAATGTTTTTTTACCATTAAATGGCGGCTTTTCAAAAATAAAGGTCAATTTTTTCACTAATTTTATAAAGCTTTCTTAAATTTTTTAAAAATATAACACATTTAAAATTTTTGTTTTTATTTAGGCGATAAAGAGATATTTAAAAATATTTCTGCCAAATTTTAGGTTATTTGGTTAATTAGAACTTGAAATATCGTGGCAACCGTATCGAAAAAGTAGTTTCGAGAAAAACGCGTTTAAAGATTTAGACAGCGTAAGTGATAGCAAGGTACATATACCATATGTTCTTTTAATTAGCCATTCCAGCTTTCTACATAATGTAGTTTACTAAGAGTATTATAGAAAAAGGAGAGAGACTTATTCATACGGGTAGCCCGCTCTCCAATCGCCTATTGTTAGAGTCGTCCCCTCAAACCGGTCTAGTTGCCAAGCCACTTAAACGGCTGTAACTTCAAAAATAACTAAATTTAAAAAATCGTTTTAGGGAGATATTTCTAAACACCTAAAATATTGAATTATGGAAAAACAATTATTTTCAATTTTTTAAATTTGTAGACCAGAGTACCCCTTAACGTCACTCGCTTTTTTGATCTTTAATCTCCTTCTAATTATCTGATTCCAAGCTTTTATCTTTTTTTTTTGTAATTCTTGTATGTCATTTTAAAAATGTTTGTAGAACAGATAAATGCGTTCCTCAAGATATGGTGTGCGATGGATTTAAGGACTGCCCAAATGGTGAAGATGAAACAAAATGTTTATCATTGAATACTGAAAGTCATGCAAGGTAAATAGAAAGTTGTTTTTTAAAATATATATATAATGATTAATATGCGATAAAATTAATTTTATCTTGTTTTCCTAGAACCAACGCAGGAGAAGTGATGACTCGTACTGCGGGCGTATGGCATTCAGGATGTTTTGATTTGAATTACTCTACCTTACAATTAGAAGAAATTTGCTACAAGTTAGGATTTGCTGGTACATAAACTTTTATATATTGTATTAAATTAATTACAGAATATACACGATGATTAACTAGTTTTTTTTGTCAAATATGTTTATATAGCTACATTTTTATAATTTTAAAACCTAAATAATAGTTACTTGTTTAAATTTTATTTTTTATTTAATTTCATCTTGACTACGGTGGCAGACTTTAAAAAGTTTTTGGACTTTTTGTTTTTTTAAGTATTTTTTCGTCATTCAAATACTCAAAATTTAAGTCATTTAAGCCAATTTTGTGTGTATATTTTGAACGGTGCCTATTTACTATACTACTATTTTTTTAGGTGGTAGTGCAAATCAACTAACACCACCTCATAACTTAACAACCGTAACTACCCTTCGACCTGTATTGGATAATTTCGATGTAGTGTGGCTAAGAAGAATTCCTGGAAACAAATTGAAATTAAGAATGAGAACTGGACATAATCCCTATGTAAAATTTGTTCCTGATAAAAGATGTCACAGACTTTTTATTGCTTGTATTTAAAAATTATTTATTAATAAAATAATTTATTTTAGTTAGGATTTTAATTTTCTTGACAAAATGGTGAATGATTACGTTATTTTAATGTGAAACTTGATGACTTATTTATTTGAGACTTTTAATAAGTGTCAAATATGCTGCTGTTTTTTCGATATTTTTAAAATTCTAAATTTATTTAAACATTTAAAATCCAAAGAGCCAAACTCATGAAAAAATGTATCTACATACCACTCCATTTATAGTATTTTATAAAATTTAAACTAGAAGATCGTGGTAGAATAAAAAAAGCTTTTAATATACAAAAAAATATATTTGGTTAGTATTTTTAGAATATAATTTAATATAGCTTATATAAATCAATAAAATAGTTGGCTATGTTACTTACTTATATAAAAATAAAATTATTCTGAATAGTACTATTACTAATGTTACAAGAAATCGAATGACCTCAAATAATGAAAGCTTAAAAATCCGGTCATAGGAATTATTAACATGTAATTCCAATAAATAATTTTACTAGTAATAATTCCCAAAACTTTAATGTAAATTTATTATGGATATGTATTTCTCTATTTGCATTGCATTTTGACGTATAATGAAAATAAAATAAACATAAAAATAAAGAATAACACTTTATATACAGGTTTAGTTAAATAACATAACATATAGGCAATGTGAGGAAAAAAGACAATCTAACTAAATCCCGGCATGTAAACATGCGTGACTAATAGTGCTTGTTTTGTTATTCTATTGCCTGCCGATGAACCAAACAGCGTTGCTCATATTATATGTATCTACTGGGTACTCTGGGTAACTGGTAAAAACACCTTATTTCTTTTGAAGCATGAATATTTATGTTTTTTATTTATCTCCAGTCTATTATTAAATACATAAACATATACAGGGTCAAACAACTTTAAAATTTCGATAACACTTTATTTAGTTAAGTTTTTTAGACTAGGTACAAACTTTATTTAATTAAGTATTTGTTGTTGTTGCTGTTACATATTTGCAAAAATAAAAAATAAATCCAATGTTTCTTGTAAGCTACCTAAAATTATTAAGAAACGCAATTTTTAGATGTTTTATCCGAAAGAAGACAAGAGAACGATAAAAGTTACAAGAAAAGTCAGTGCGTCCCACGCCGCTACTGGAACAAATACAACAGCCAAATTTTATTAAAATCGAATAAGAAATATGTTTAAGATAATAATTAAAAACCGACTTTTTTTCTTAAAGCTAAACACCCTGTATCTTCTGAATCAATGCATTTCCGGACCTAAATTTATATAAATTTTTTCTCATAAAATTGGCTCAGGAATACGCTCTTAAATTTTCTTACTGCAAATAAGACACACCCTGTATATACGTCTCGCCATTGTTGAAGACAGGTAGGGATCAGGTAAGAAATACCGGATAGGATTACGCATCAGGCTCGTTGTGTTGTTGCTTTAAGTTCGGGCCACACATAAGCGCACCAAGTCCGATTTCACGGTAATAAAGCAAACTGGGGCAAATTAATTGGAAAAAATCAAAAGAACTTTTTATGCTCTAAACAATATACAAAGCATTTTTGTCAAGCTAAGTCAATTGTTTTATTAGATTTTCCTACTTATCTCTGTTCCTCTTTTTCCAACCTTTAGGTGTATTATAGGTAAAAGTCTGGTCACAAATAACCGCACCGACTTCCAATAAGACCCGCATCGAGCACGACTGTGTCTCGTACGGTCTGAAACATGCCCAGGAAATGAAATCATACGTGGATCGGACAGCGCCGATGTTGCCCGAGCCAAGCTTTCAGTTTACGAGCGTCACCTTTTATTTTAGTTTATTACGTATAAAATTAAAAGTTAGTTGTTGTAAACAAACAATACAAAAAAGTGATTTAATAAGTATTAAAAAATGTAAAATTAATTTTATTGTTACATCTTGTCAATAATATTTAGGTAAAACTTACGAATATATTGTTATTTTTTGTTTTATAGGATTTTTAAATTAATATTTCGACAAATCAAATAAACTAATGCTTGTATACTTGATAAAATGCGCTGCGGGGTAGGTGGGGAGTCACGGTGGTGCTATGGTACAGGACTCGTTGTGGTTATATGTAGTCAACCCTTAAAACTGATTTACCTAATTGGTAAATATTTAATTTATGATTAGGTGTGTGAGGCAAATGACTGTAATATATGTATTTGATAACATATTAGGCGTACAGTGTGTTTTGCAGATTACAGTAAAAAGCACTACAGCACGTGTAATTTGATTGGTTCCAAGCACTAAGACGGTCATACAAACCTATCACATTGGGGTGGGGTCATGGGTATTTTGGGTTATGTAAATCTTTTTTTTTTAATTTGCTTTATTAAAAAATTAAAAAATATAGATTTAACTAACCAGAACTAACTATGACCCCCTCAATGTGACAGTTTTGCATGACCTTCTGGTAATGCAATATTTCTATTTCAATTTACCTAAAAATTGCTTAGGCAAATAGAATCAAATGCTATTTGACTAGGCAAATAGTATTTTAAAATGAAAATATACCATTTGCTCAGGCAGAAGGCATTTACCTAAAATAACCATTAGCCTGCGACACATATATTACTAATGTAGAAAATCGACAAAAAAAATACTTTAATTCTTAAAGTTTAAAAATTAAAAAGTTACTTGACTCTTGGTCATTTTTCATATTTTTAGTTATTACTCGCCCTGTATATTACCAATTGTAGTAAAAAAATTATTTATTAGTTTTGTGCCATGCGACCAGTGTTTCCAAAGGGCGTTTAAAAATTCCAGAATTTTTAATCCATTCGTCTTTTGTAAAACCTATCCTGGGACACACTGTAAATGATATGATTTTAAAGGCTATTCAATAATTAGGATAATACAGGGTGATCATTTTTAAGTCGGCAGTATTGCTAACTGCTTTATTATTGGAGATACGAAGTCGCGTAAATTAAAAAAGTAGTAGCATTTTTTCCGCTGGTTATCTTTGGGAATTTGATAGTAAACTGGCATTTTTTAAATAGAACACTCTGTATATTGCATCACCATTCAATAGATATTTTAAAAGCTTTAAGAAATTCCACACTTAATATGTCTTTCTCTTATAGTTTTGGAAATATGGCCATTCAAATCAAAATAACTTACAATAATTAGTCCTTATAGCTTGGAGCTGTAGAGATAATGAAAATTGAACATAATTTTCAGATTTGGATGGCCATATTTCTAAAACTATAAGAGAGACATACCAAATGCAGTATTTTCTTAAAGCTTTTCAAAATATCTATTTAATGGTATGCAATATACCGGGTGTTGTTGGATATAGCACATGAGGTTTTTTTTCAGTTGCCTTTGATAAATCTTTCATATAGTGATATATAATATTGTAATAAATCGAAACTCGATGTTCATTTTTTTTTTTGGCAGCACGATAGTCAGCGGAAAAAATACTACTACTTTCCTAATTTACCCGACTTCATATTTTCAATAATAAAGAAGTTAGCAATAGTGCCGAGTTAACAATGATCACCCTGTATACAGTTTGTTATTAAATTAAAATAAAATCTACGGGACGCTTCGCTTAACTAAATATAAATATTATAAAAATATTTAAAATGATTAAATAATTAATTGAAACGGTTCAGAATATAAAAATATAATTCTTAGTACTGACTGGGAGGAGTTCTAAACGGTGGTATTATACATAGAACAACAGTTATAATCTTATTACTTTTTCGGATTTAACCGCCTATTATTACATATTAATTTTTCTTTGAGTTGGCTTATAATATAATAAAAAAGTTGTTTATATTCGCAATAGAACTAAATTTTTTATTTTTTAGTTTGTCACTTTAAAAGAAACTGGAACCCTTATTAGGCCCGTTACACATGAAACATACGGAGAAACTACGCTGTACGTCTGAAAAAATGTTTGCATTAAAAGTAATGTAACGTAACGCGAAAGTTCCGCACCTGCATGTAAAAGGTCACATTACTTCCAATGCATCAGGCGTGGGGCGTAGGGCGTAGGACGAAGGGCGTAGGACGTAGAGCGTAGGGCGTTCGTACGTCTCATGTGTAACGGGATTTATATCACGTCCGTCTTTCAATCATAGTTAAGAAAATATTTACTATGTTTTGGTAACCTCCTAACCTGTAAATTTCGAAAGGTTGTTTCCCAGTACAGAAATTTATAAGAAGTGACTTGCTAATCAAATTTTTTTATATGAAGGTATTAGTTTTTATCCGACGGAATCCGAATTAAAAGGTGCCTTTACTTATCTGCTTAGGGGACGTCCATAAATTACGTGAGGTATTTTTACCCCCTCTCCCCCTGTAGCTTTGGATTTGATTTAAACCCCCATCCCCGACCCCCAATCTCACGTGAGATTTTTATATGTAACAATTAACCATTTATTAAACCGAAATTTTGATTTTGTCGTATAATAAAAGGTCCTCGACCCAAAAAGTAGGACCTGCCCAAATTTCGTGAAATTCTTCCTGTAGAAGAAAAATTACCTAATATTTGCACAGATCCCCTCCTTCCCCACGGTGAGATTCAACTTGACCCCCTCCATCCCCACCTAAATGATTCACGTAATTTATTGACGCACCCTTACTAAATCAAAACAATTTTATCAAATACAATATGAAAACAGAAGTATCGCGAATGGGTTACCCAAAAAAATTTGTCAATGCTATAATTTATTTTTTAAAACATCTGAAAATTATTGATACACCCTATATAATGTCAATTCTATTTTTAAACTTGCCAATGTAAACTAATTTAATATACAGGGTGTTTACTTACTAGGGTACAAAACTTAAGAGGGTGGTTTCTTCTGTCTTTTTATGAAAAAAATTCCTATTAACTTTCTTCATTTCTGAGATACAGGCGATAAAATTTAAAAAAGTCGATATTTTTAAAAACCCTTTAACCGATTTACTTATAAAGCTCTACCTAGATTAGGATTGTTGGGTCCAGTGGGGTCTCAGTGGGCACAACAGCAAATATCACTAAGAAAAAAGTAGGCCACTAACTTTTCACAAAGTTTATACAGGGTGTTTCTAAACAAACGTCTTAGTTTTTGAACTACAGGGTGTTAAATTTTAAAAATATATATTGTTTTTTTAATAAAAACCTTTATACCTATTTAGATATTTTTTTTTAAATGGAGTCTCACCCTTTGCACTAGAAGACATTTTTTGGCATAAAGAAAATAAAAATATTTTCACCAGTGTTGTCCATGAGGGGTTTAAGTTAAATATTTTTGAGAAAAAATGGTACGCTACTGCATTTTTCTAAAATAATTTTTTTTTTTTTGAAATCCCCGTTTAGTTTAGAACAAATTTAATCTCCTGAGTTTTTTGTTTGATGTACAGTTTTCTCGTAAATTAAAAGAAACAATTTCTGGGCATGGTCAAATTCCTATCTAATTAAAGAATAAATAACGAAGATTAAACTGTAATGTAAAATTTCATATTATGAATACAAACTGACCATGCCAAAAAATGGTTTCTGTTGATTTACGCGAAAACCGTACATCAAACGAAAAAAGGCAAGAGATCAAATTTGTTCTAAACTGATTGAGGATTTAAAAATATTTTTATTTTAAAAAAAGTGGCGTTTTTTCTCTTTTTTTTCTCTTAAAAAATCGTTTACTCTAAACCCATCATGGACGACACTGGTAATTTTTTTCTTGTATGCCAGAAAATGTGTTCCAATTTTTTTAAAATATCTGAATGCGTATAAAAATTATTATAAAAAAACAATATTTTTTAAAATTTTAAACTCCCCATGGTTCAAAAACTAAGACTTTTAGGACACATGTTCATATGAAGGCTTTTTCTCATTTTTTGGTGCAAAATCACCTCCTAAAATTTTTCGCATTAGTTTAGAAACACCCTGTATATTTTTTCCCGATTAGGTAATTAAAAATTTAACTTTTTAGCCTTCTAAATTTTCCTTATATCTAGCTTCGCTTTTGAGAAAAAAGCCACTTTAATTCCTTCCAAAAAGTTGTATCCATAATAAAAAAAAGAAAAAAATAAACAATTACTTGCCCTAAACTAAATGAGTAGTTGTATATTTTATCGGAATTCTTAATTATTCTTATTTACTAAGGTCAAAATTATGGTTTTTTAAATTTTGGATTATATTTTATGCTGTTTATGGATACTCCTTAGTTTCACCTAAAGTGGCTTCAATTTTTTTCTCAAAAACAAAGCGAGATACGAAGAAAATACAAGACACTTAAAAGTTTTTAATTGCCTAATTGGAAAAAAATATAAAAACTTTATAAAAAGTCAGTAGCGTCCTTTTTTTTCGTAATAATTTTGGCTGTGGTGCCCACTGAGCTGCCACTGGACCCAATAATCCTTATCTAGGTAGAGCTATACAAGCGCCTTAGTACATTAAGTAGGTGTTAAATGTATTTAAAAAATAACGATTTTTTAAAACTTTAACGCCCTGTACTTTAAAAATGAAGTAAGACCGGACATCATAGAAACTTTTTTCATAAAAAGACAGAAAATTGCCCTCTTAAGTATTGTACCGTAGTTAGTAAACGACGTGTATATTTTTAAATTTCAAAAATTTTGCTTGCTTTTCATGTAATTTTTTGAAAAACTGATTGTGTTGAAAAATAATTGCTTTAACTAAAAATATAGAAAATATATGTATAACAAATTCTATTTAAAAATTTGGGGACGAATAATCTAATAATATATATTATATTACTCTAAACTGACATAGCTGACCCAAAAAAGTGATATTGGGCATTTTCTCAATTTTCTTAGTTAAAATAGAAAACATGTAAAGTATAAAGTTTGAAAAACAATATATTAGAAGAAAAAAACATGTTAAATACAAAATAATTATTTTTAACATTTTCAAAACAATTAGGGCAATAAATGTTGAAGTAATGTGTAAAACTGTTCTTACTTGTTTATTGGTGCTACATCCGCCTCATACCGAATCGATGCAGGTTCAAATCGTTGGTCGAGCAAATTCCTTTACCCAAGCAATTAAATAAAATATCTTTTTTATTTATCACACTCTCAACTAACGCGTTTTTTTAGACATGTCATTAGTTCTTTATTTTTGTAAGCTTTAAGGGACGGTTCCTTGCACGATTTTAAGACAAAAAACTTTATAAACATGGGTCGCCAAATTCTTCGTTCCCAAGATACACGGTGTGATTTAAAAAAAAATGTTTTATTTTTATAAATATGCTTTATTGAATTTTCTTAAAATTTTGTTAGGTATTCCTATGTAGTATTAGGGGCTCCAAGTTCATTAAATTTATTAAGTCCTCTGGCGTCCCGAGCGACACTTGACCGAATATTTCTGACAAAAAGAATGTACACCACTGAGTTTTGTGCACAGAAGCTTGCATATGTAAAGCATATTTTTACTTCTAAACATTTTTCTCTTGAGCAAATTTCGTATTTTTAAGATTTCATGTTAGTTTTATACCATAAAGAATTTTAATAAAGAAAAACTTTTTACATTATAATAAGTCGGAGAAGTGTTTTATTTATTAAAATAGAATTAATAAAATAATGGTTGCCGAATAGACCGATATTGTAAGGTACAGATATCAGATAAAGACAGGTGCTCGTGTTCGAATTCCGATCACCATTTTTATCAGCGATTATTCGCGGACTTTTGGTCACAATAATTGTTACTCACTTTGGAACAGTACAAACTGTACGAAAAGCTTATAAAAAGGAAAATCACTATATTCAGGAAGAAAGTGGGCAAAAACAAATATCATTTACATTTCTAACCATAAATACTATCTTTTAAGCTGCTTATGTGAGGAAATAACCCCAAGTTGCGTAGTACTCGATCTGGGCTATACAGTGATTGATCTATTACTCTTAAACCTGCTGCAAGAAATTCCGTAATTTGGTAAGATCAATGTGCAGGATAAAACTACCAGGTTTCAAAATGTTTGTGGTAATTTTATAGGAATCTTCAAACAAGTACTAGTATAACAGCTTTTAAATACATGTCAGGCTAGCATGTCGTCTTTGATTAAGTTTCTGTGAGTTGAATACTAGCAGGTAAAAATAAGACAAAGATTACTGGATTGAAAATTTTTCTGATAACATGACGTATTGTCTCCCTTTTGCGTTACTTCGGACATTTTTTTACCACAATATAACCAGTGGCGTAGCGTGCCTTGGAGGGGACCCCTATCACAATCAGGGACCCAAAAAAATGAAAACCAAAAAGAGGTCCCCACTTTAGAAAAACATGGTTTTTCTCATTTTAGCATTGTTTTTTCGTTCCTATCAAAAAAAGCCCCCACTTCCCCCATTTAACCGACAATTTTTCAGTTTTCTACCACTAGTTTTTGCTTATACACATTTGGGGGCCCTTATAGCTCGGGGGCCCTGTATCATAGTAGTAGCTACGCCCCTGAATATAACGTAAATTAGTATTTGTAGGCTTAATATTACTAGGCTAGTTAAAAAGTCAAACAAATTAAAGAATAAAAGTAGCAGTTAGCAGTTGAGCATTTCTAAAGTTATAGTAAAAAGATGTTCGCCTACTAAATGAGCCCACCCTTACGAAAAACCCCTTTCTCTGACCCAAAGGTAAACATTAGAAAACCTGTAATTCTTTTACAGGTACTTTTAGGGTTTGTGCTTTAAGAAATAAATCAATATAATTCCTTCAATACTAAATCGTAATACACGTGCTACTGTCATGCTTCCCTTATAAGTCCGAATGGAAAGGCCCTAACTTTCTACACCCACGTTAGTTCTTTCGTCCCTAGAGTACCTAGACTATAAAAACCACTTTCCGCAGAATTCTTTTCTTCTCTTCCACATCAATACATTTTATGATATCACGATAAGATAAAACATTGATATTTATGAATCTTTTAAAGTACAAAGAAGTTTCAGCATGCCAAAAACTGTAACATTAAAATTCAGGTAGAAAAGCGTCTCCTGGTCTACAAATACTCTACGGAAGTCGTAGAGTTCAGTCTGCTCGGACGAACACATCCAACATCTTTTTTTTATTAACCAAGTACCCTTGTCTGGTGCGAATGAAGATCTTGTGTGGCTAATGTAATTCAACATCCGGTTGGGCATATAGCATGGAGAGGAGTTGTTTTTGGTCCTCATGATCGTTCCCCAGAGGAGCCACTAGTAATAGTGGTCTCTGGTACTTGGGTCAGAGCTTTGAGTTTTTTTTTAACTTAAGGGGAGAGATATAGTTGGGACCAGATTTTATTCATTCCGAAAGGGTACGCGTTTTAGCAATGTTTTTTTTATTTATCCAAAAAATATGTAATTAGGCTCTGTCAGAGCTGCTTTCGAAAAGGTTTGTTTACTTTATTATTTTTTGTGCACTTTGCAGCATTATAGGTGGTTCAGACTTTACCTGTAAATGCCTAAATTTTCTTTGATTCTCATGATTTTTTTAAATGAAAGAGTCATATATTTTCAAAGATTAGTATGTAGTTTACACAAATATTAAAATAATATTATACATATTTTTTTATTTTAATTATTTAAAATGGCTGCTGTTGTACGCTAAATTTTTCTAGGATGGTCGGAAAGTGACTTCTTAATCGGCGGGCACTCTAGCATCGGTTCTAGTGTTTTGTAAATCAAAAACTTTTTTTTGTATTCAATAATATCTTAATTTTTCGGTGAACGTAAAAAAATAAAGAAATCCGAGAAACACAATGCTTGAAAAAAATCAATGCCTTTTTGTCTCAATTTTTTCATCGTTTTTGCTTTAATTTTTTTAATTTTGTATTTTGGAGATTTACATGAAAAATACTGTTGTTAAAAATATGTGTGCAAAAAAAATTCAGAAAGATCAGTTAATAACTATTTAAGTTATTGTGCCCGCCAATTTCAAAATAAAGTTTTGTGAAAAATGCGTTTAAAGTTTGAATAGGTACATAAGAATTCATTGATTATAGTGACTTACCGACTCTGTAATGTAAGAAATAATAAAAATTATGTTCTTAAATTATTAGGGACGTGTTTTGAAAGGGCTATACTAACATATTATGAAAAAAGTTTTTAGACATTTTACAGGTATCTTCCCCTTAACGAGTCACTGACCATAGTTACTTCTTAAGGATTTTTTCAAAACAAAGTACCTAAAGTATAATACATCAGGGGAAAAAATAGATTTTGTTGTACCACTTTGTTTTCGGCATGATGGTTCATAGAAAATATTAACAATATATTTAAGTTCGACAGGTTTAAAAACTAGATCACACAAAAGTTACAAGTTTGTCAAAGAAATTTGACGTTCAGACTACCTTGTCTATAACAAATAGTTTTGTGATAACCATCCGTGCTGGTTGTCCCAGTCTTTGAAGCCGCCATATTGGGCGTTCAACGACCCAGGAATTAACCGTTCTTCCGTGGCCAGGGCCATCAGCAAGAATGCGACCCGCTTCTTCGCCAAACCTAACCCAAACACACTCTTCAGCACAATATATTGGTCAGTACGGCAAAGGAGGAGATTCCATTCAATAAAACCTTTAAATATACACGTACACATATGTATAGGTACCATTTTAATTGTAGGAAACGTAACAAAATTAAATCTAAATATTTTAAAAGTTATGATTATTAAAAATAAAAAGTCATGCACATAGTATATGGATTGATACAGTAAATTCCAATTAAAACGAGCCACCCCACATAAAATCGTTATTTGTACATTCTTTAAAAAAATCCTAAAACACGTCAATTTTTAGGGGAGACATTCTTGTGTCAAAGTTTACTTATTCAGGATAATCCCCTACCCCCACCAAGACAAGCGTTAAAAGGTTCAAATAGGAAAAGGGGTCAAGTAATAGGTACCTTATCTTAAAGTATTTCAAATTCAAAGTTTTAGGTTTTCTAAATCGGTTCGGTACTTTCTGAGATTATTTACCTATAAAATCTGATGTTCTTTGTATTTTTAAAGAAATTTAGAAGTACCAATAAATGTATTTGGGAGAATTTAAAAATCATAATAAAAAAACTTAAGGCAAAATATTTACGATTTCGTCTCTTAAGCGGCCCACACACGATCAATATTATTGGGCAAAATATTGTACAGTAATATTGCTAGTCGTCCCCAAACAGTGCAATATATTTACGCAATGATTATATTTAATATATTCCACAATAACTGGTTTTGTTTTGTAATGACCGTTTAAAACATGGATAAGAAAAAAGTAGGTGCTTAAAACATGTTTAAAAATAACAAAAAAACTTTATTTCTTTTTCTATTGCTTTTGAACTCATATTTGTGTGATTATACAACCTCTTAATATAAACCACAAACAGTCAATAATATTGTACAATATAAAATAATTTCTACAACATTAATTGATCGTCTGTTGGCCGCTTTAAATAAAACACCCGTATTATTACTTTTTTGAATTCTACGGTTAATTCTGAGTGTTTTTAATAGGGTATCATATGCCAATCTTTAACTATTGTTATAAAATTTAATTAAAAAATATTAGCCAAAAATTTGCCTCTTAAATAGTAGCCTTATTAAAAAACTTAAAATTGACCATAGAACCTAAAAATGTAATAACAGGTAGGGTGTTTTATTTAAAAGATGCAACATTTATGTTTTTTTTTGTTTTTCATCCAACTGTTTTTTTTTTTATAACGGCTTTTAAATTCTCCGATCTAAAACACATAGATTAGTTATCTTGAACTTCTTAGAATATACGAAAAATAAAAAACATACCTTTTTTCTCTTAAATGGAATACCCTTTACAGCGACTCACCCTATACAGGGTGATTCAAAATCGATCACAAAACTTAAGGGGTGATTCTACTTAACAAAATAAGGGTAGAGCTTCATATAATTTTTTCAAAATGTCATTCGTTTTCGAGTTACAAGCCGTCAAAGTTCAATTTTATTTTGGTTTTTTCGCTATATTGCGTTTATTTGTTAACCAATCCAGTTAATATTTGGCACACAAATCGAGCTTTGCAGATTCTAAAATTTTAAGAAAAAGTACTTTTAAATACCACTAGAGGGCACTTTACCTAAAACTTAAAATCATTTACATCATAACTTTTCATTTTGACAGATATCGCAAAGTTAGGGGCGTCATTTTATAGACAATCAAAACCTAAAAATAAGGTACTCTTTATTAAAGTCGATAAACCTCACCGTTGGGGCACCAATAGACATCAAATTTTCATTAATTTCAATCAAATTACCTACATACACACAGTGTGTCCAGTAACTCAACCGACAAACTTTACGGGGCGATTCTACAATAGAAAATAAGAAAAAAACTTCATATAACCATATTGTACAGTAATAGGGTAGGTAACGTCTTAGTTTTTGAACGGTGTGTCAAATATTTAAAAAAAACTGGACACCCTGTATGTATGTAGATAATTTGAAATTGATGAAAACTTTGAAGTCTATTGGTGCCTAAACGGTGAGGTTTATCGACTTTAATAAAAAGTATCTTTTTTTTAAGTTTTCGATTGTCTATAAAATGGCGCCCCCAGCTTTGCGATATCTGTCAAAATAAAAAAGTTATGATGTAAATAAATTTTAAGTTTAAGGTAAAGTGCCCTCTGGCGGTATTTAAAAAAGTACTTTTGTCCTAAAATTTTAGAATCTGCAAAGCTCGATTTGTGTGCCAAATATCAACTGGATTGGTTAACAAATAAATGCAATATGGCGAAAAACCAAAATAAAAATTGAACTTTGACGGCTTGTATCTTGAAAACGAATGACGGTTTGACAAAAATATATATAAAGCTCTACCCTTATTTTGTCAAGTAGAATCACTCCCTTAAGTTTCGTGATTGATTTTTAAATCACCCTGCATTTATTTTTATTTTTAAAAATATTTAAATAAAGTTTGCTATGTAGATATATCACATACATTTGTACTGTTTCACAAATTCAAAAACGACCTTATTTCTTAGTTTTAAATAGACCGTTGGTATATTTTTACTCATTTAAATAGAAAATGATATTCCTAATATAATGACACTACTTTTGCTAGTTTTTGACATCCAACCTCTAAGAATTTTTAATTATAGACTGTCATGCATAAATTTGACTAAATTTTGGACAAATTACACACTAAAAAATAAATATTTACTGGTTAAACTTTAAAAACTAGCAAAAGTAGAGTGGTTGTACTCGGAATAAATAAATAATTTACAACAAGATATTTAAAGTTGTTTCCGGCTAAACCGGAAGTGATAAAAACAACCAAATGAAACAGTGTATTATGTTATATAGTCTTATTATGGCGTCAAAATACGTCCTTAAAATACGTGTACTAAATTTTGAAGCACCTTGTAAAAGCATAAAATCATAATTGTAAAGTAAACTAATAAGGTTTCCTCGTAACAGTTTCTTCATCATATTATTTGTATTAATTATTTCATTAGGAATGGAAGATGAGTGCGCTTTTTAAATGGTAGTTCTAATCGGTTAGTGAACTCATTTATTAGTAATATTTACGGTACTGAACGCCTAGAAAATTGTTAAGTAGTACTTTGCACAAAGCAATTTACCCCCTAATTATGGTTGTGTTCTCATTATTAATCTAGATTATGTGGCTCTTTATGGAATTAATATTTCTAGAAGGTTTTGTAGAGGTCAAACATATACAGGATGTTTCACAACTTATCCGACAAACTTTAAGGGGTAATTCTATATTAAAAATAAAAAAAAATCTTCATATAAAATTTGTCCTAAACGTCTTAGTTTTTGAACTACAGGGGTGTTAAATTTTTAAAAAGAATGTTTTTTTTATAATAACTTTTATATCAATTTAGATATTTTAAAAAAATTTAGGGATGCCTCCTATGCACCAAAAGACATTTTTTTGGCATACAAGATTTTTTTTATTAGTGTCGTCCATGAGAGTGGGGTTAAATATTTTTATTTAAAAAAGGTACGCCACAGAATTCTTCTGAATTAAAAATAATTTTTAAAATTTTCATTAGGTTTGGAATAACTTCGATTTCTTGACTTTTTTAATTTGATGTACGGGTTTCGCGTAAATAAATAAAAACCATTTCTGGACACGATCATTTCATATGGATAATATTAAATTCTACAGTGAAAAATTACCTTAGATATTTATTTTTTATTTACATAGGAATTTGACCATGCCAACGAATAGTTTTTATTTATTTACGCGAAAACCGTGCATCAAATGAAAAAAAGTGAAGAAATCGAATTTGTGTTAAAGTAAATGGGAATTTTAAAAATATGTTTTTTTAGAAAAATTCATTAGCGTACTATTTTTTTCATAAAAAATATTAACCTCTCTTACCCTCATGAACGACACTGGTAAACATTTTTTTCTT
The DNA here is from genome assembly GCA_014170235.1 of Listronotus bonariensis. Taxonomy (NCBI): domain Eukaryota; kingdom Metazoa; phylum Arthropoda; class Insecta; order Coleoptera; family Curculionidae; genus Listronotus; species Listronotus bonariensis. The sequence continues at coordinate 127,162 of JACEGR010001672.1, forward strand.
GTATCCCAAAAATGTCTCTTAGTACATAGAAAGCGTCAACCAATTTTTTTTTAAATATCTAAATTAGTGTAAAAGTTATTATTATTATTAATTGTACCATCGAATTTGCTGTAATGCATCAAAAACATTGAAATTTGCGATAAATTAATGTTAAACAGCGAATAACTCTTAAACTATTAGCTTTCGGGAAACATCATTAGATGCCTTTTTGTAAAGCGTTTAATTTTTCTATTAAAATAATCTAACGTATTTTTTATGACGCCCGACAAGCCAACAATAAAAACCAAAAGGTGTAAAAATTACACCATGACATTTTACGGGAAATAGAAATACGTGATGCGGCTCAAATTTTAAATGAAAAAGATCAAAAATTATTAAAGGTATAATTTAATTAAAAATGTAACTACTCTATTTCAACAGCACATCATACAGGGCGATTAAAAATTATTATTTTTAAAACTTTTAATCATCCTGTAGGATGTATTGTTAACAGCAAATGATAACGGTTACGCTGAAGTTATAGCTTTACCTTTCCATGACATTTTTTTTTTATTGTCCTAATAACTCGTGTTAAACGTATTAAAGCATATACGGAAAAAATCGGGCATATGCAATCCTTTTCTGTGGAGTGTACTTGTAAATACTTTTTTAGAGAAGACTAAAAAGGCTAAAAACCAACAAGGCAAAGCATTTTCCTTAATAACAACATATTTTCGGTTAATTGGCTTTATTCCTAAGTTAAAATTGTGTCCTGCTTATTTTTATCAAATAAAAAACTTTATAAAAAGTCCCTTAATAGGAGCCTTTTATAACAACAAGAAAGGTAGGTTCCTAAAAGCATAAATCATATTAAACAAAACTCTTGCTATCTATTTACATGATAACTAAGTACTTCATTATTCATTTTCTTGTTTCAAGTTTCGTCACTGACCAAAACAATTCAATGGCAGCGGAATATTTAACACTTGGATGAAGAGATATCGGCTTTCTTTTGCATTGAACATCCAAATAAAACTACTGTTAATTTCGTCTTTATCAAACCATGAAAAGTCAAATTGTTTGTTGCGTAACATTGTAGATTGGCAGTCTGTGATATTTTTAAAAGCTCTATAACTTCCTAACTCTTACGGTAAGTATTATATTGGGTGACTCAGTTGTTAACTTATTTTTATAAAATCTTTTAAAGGTTTTACGTTACGTTATAATTCATAAGTTGATTATTTTTTTCGGATTACTACAATATCAAATTTACTTGGTTTAGCCGGTACCATCAAATGTCTTATTTTTAATTACAAGTGTCCATCTTATTTTTAATATTTAAATTTTTTATACAGGGCTAGTAGAAAAACCGAAACGGTGGATTATCTCAACAACCGTCAAATTTAAATAAAAAAAATTTGCCAAGGAATACCTAAGCATGAAGAATTAAAAAAATTGTATTTTCAAGGTTGCCAAGTTTATAATTTTTTCTGTAGGTTAGGAAATTTAAAATTTTAAATGAAATGCCATATTTTCTATTATTCATCAATTGCTTGTACCAACTTTATTATGACCTGATATTGTTTTTTTAACTCCTGTCAATATCGGAAATAAGGCAAACTTTTTGAAATTAATACAAAAACAGTTAGTCAATTATCTAAAAACGATCCAAAAATATTCGTCAAAATTGGTACAGAGGTGAAACTGATATTCAAAATTCATAAATAGCATTTTGTGGCGTTTTCGAGATTCTTTGGAGAAAAGTCAAGGAAAGGGAATAAGAAAATTTAATTATGAAACATCGCAAACGCAATTTCTGAATTTAAAATATCCACTTACTCCCTGTACTAATTTTGACGAATTTCGGTTGATCGTTTTTGAGATAGTTTAACCATACCTGGTCGTTTCTGTATTCTAAGCTTTATGCTATATGTATCTTGTAAATTGACAGAATTAAAAACGATATATACAAGCAACTAATTACAATAATAAAAAATAGGGCATTCCATTTAAAATTTCAAAATTCTCTAACCCAGAGAGAAAGCTATAATTTTTAATTCTTCATGTTCAGTTACCCGTTCGCACAAAATTTGGTTTATTTATATTTAACGGTTGCTGATATAATCCACCTTTCCGGTTTCTTCTATAAAATAAATTAATTTCCAATAATATCAAAACAGTGTGTCGTAGCGGCCAGAGATAACTTATCAGGAAAACCGAAAAATGATAACTTTCAGTTAGGCAATAGATCCATTTTTTTTAAATTATAAATATCAGGAACATTTTGTAGCTTATTATGCTGCGTCCAGACTTGCAACAATTCGCCGCGCCAAATAGCGCGCCACATAGCCCCACATAGCGCGGACGTGAACGTGGACAGAATTCACGTCGTTCCAAGCACTTGGTGATTCAGAGTTTGTCGGTTTTTGCATCAAAGGATGCGCAAATAGGTTGGTTTGTTTGGACGGATGTTTGGCGAGTCTGGACACGGCGTTACGTCAGATTAGTTGAGTAGTATCTCTTGTTTTGTGTTTTAATCCGAATTATTCTTTTAAGTACTCTTTAGATTTTGGGGGAAATACATATACAGGGTGTCTCTACATAGCTCTGTACAAAAAGCTACCACAAATTCCTTGGACCAAAATATAACTATCTAACTTTAATTTATCTTAGTCCAAAAGTTGACCGTTTGGGAGATACAGGGTGTTAAGATTTTTATTTTTATTTTGGATATTTTTAAATATTTTCTTTAACATTAAACATTTTTTGAACAAATTTGGTATTGGAGGTTTTCTAGGGTTGGGAATTAAAAGCTGTCCTCCATATTTTTCCCATAAATGTAGAGGGAGCCACCTGCAGTTTTTGCTTTTTTTAAATACCATAACTTATTGGTGCCTTGGTATAATATGATTTTAACAAAACAGTTCTTTTCTCTTATAATTTTTGTCTAAAAATGGTGTACCTGGTAAATATCAATACGAGCAACCGTTAATGAGATATTTCAAGGTTAACGTTTATACCACACAAAATAATCCCTCACGCTTTATCTGGGCCACCGGATTATTTTCAAAGCTCTATAAAAATGATACCACAAATTCCTTGGGCCAAAAATACAACGATCTAATGCAATTTACCTTTGTCGAAAGGTTGCTGGTTTGCAAGGTACTGGGTGTCAAATTTTCTATTTATTTTTTTACTTGGTCACATGCACACCCTGTATCTCGCAAACGATTAACCTTTTGACTTAGATAAATTGCATTAGATTGTTGTATTTGGCTCAAGGAATTTGTGGTAGCATTTATTATAGAGATTTGAGAAAAATCTGGGTGGTCTAGATAAAGCGTAAAGGAATTATTTTGTGTGGTATAAAAGTGCAATCTGAAATATCTAATAAACGGTTGCTCGTATCGACATTTATCAGATTTACCATTTTTAGACAAAAATATAGGAGAGAAGATTTATTTTTATTAAAGTCATATTATATCGAGGCACCAAAAAGTTATGGTATTTTAAAAAAAAGCAAAGTAATGCAGGTGGATCCTCTACATTTTATGGGAAAAATATGAGCAGCTTTCGATTCCCAACCCTGAAAAACACCCCAATAGTAAATTTGGTCAAGAAATGTTTAATGTTAAAGAAAATATTTAAAAATTGCTAAAATAAAATTAAAACTTTGACACCCTGTATCTCCCAAACGGTCAACTTTGGGATTAAGGTAAATTGCGTTAGATCCTTATATTTTTGAACCAAGAAATTTGTGGTAGCATTTTGTACAGACCTTTAGAGACACCCTGTATAGATATGGCTATTATTTTTTTATTTATCATAAGAATAACCACAAAACTATTGCCTTGTCTAGTACTCTTTTGATGGCTTTGTACATTTAAAGCTAAAAAAGTTTTTATAAACCCAGGTAATATTTATCTGACTCGAAATGTCTAAAATGTTAAGTCACAAATTAAACAAATTTTATTAACAGGGATCAATATTAAAGTATTAACTTCTCACCCAAAATCTGTCTTTGTCACGTACAACAACCAAATCTATTTAATTACCCCATAAATTTTATTACTTTTAAAGTACCTGACACCCCAAAATAGTCATAGGTTGACACCTGTATAGTTAAAATATTATAATGGGTTTTTAAACAGGTGTAAGAAAGTTATAAACTATTATAAACCTAGATCTGATCGTGTTTTGGCATAAATAGTGACTTTTGGTACCAGGTGTTTTTTGGGTACCAATAAAGCAATATTTTTCAATTACCCACCTGGCATATGGGTATTTAAAAAATAAATTGGAAATTTAATTTTAATATTTGGTGTGCGACCGGGTGCGCAACTAGGATATTTACTTATTTTTTTATACAGGTTGCTTCCTAATTACGGTAAGAAAATTTAAGGGCGTATTCCTAAGCCATTTTATGAAAATAGATTCATATAAGCATGGGTCCACAAATTTTTTGTTCTCAAGATCTAGGGCTTTAACCTTTGTTAAAAACTTAAAAACAAATACGACACTTTTTTAGTAAAATTTGTTGGGCTAGATAAAAACGTCATTTAATTAAGTATTTGTTGTTGTTGTTACGTAATTGCTAATAAGAAGTAATAACACTTGCTTGCTTGCTTGTTTGCTTGTTTGTGGCTTTCATGCTAGTGAATTGCCAGCTCTCTCCTTTTCCAATCATATAAGCGATGTCGCTTATAAGTTTTCCAGGACTTTGTCGTTGGAACTTCTGGATAGTCAAGCTTTGTAGCTCCAAGTTCCTAGCACATGTCAATAACGAAGCTATGAAATGCAAACATTGCGGCCATCTTCCCAAGAGCTGCTACTGGTATCGCGCATAACCGGTTTCTTTCAGTACTGACGTCACCCGCAGCGCCCGCCTCCATTCTCCGCCATTGAAGAATACCTGGTACAGTACCACAAACAGAAAAAACATCAGGTTATAGGAATCTTCTTTCTGAAAAATTAAGCAAGCTAAATATACCCCTTAACCAACTTACCCCTTTAAACTTTTTGACGTTTGTGTTGGTGGAGAAAGGGATAACCGTAAATAAGAATATTTTCACACAAAAATTTTCCCCTAAAAATAAAAATTGACGTATTTTATGATTTTTTTTATAAGTGTTCAAATAACCAAATTATGGGGGTGGCTCGTTTTAATTGGAATGCACCGTATATTGGGATAGCTTGAAATATCTACTTGTAACGATTCAAACTCTATAATTAAAAAACTTTTTTTGTATAGGGACTCACCTAACCCTGTCCCCATTTTTGAACTTGTTTTTATCTTCAGATTTTTTCTACGCTTACACACAATTACGAAGCTGGATTCCAAATTTTATCTTTCTAGGTCATCTGGAAGTTGGTTAGGTTTTTGATCTATATGTCATTCGGTCACTGGAAAATTAATGACCTTTGGACCTTTATATTTTTATAGCCAAGCTAGCTTTATGAAACTTGGGTTTTTAGTTGTCCTTATGAATATAAATAAACAGACATGGTGTTATGTGTTTACGTTAAATAGATTTTGAGAGGTCATAAGTGGCACCAAAAGGTTCGTGGAATATTAGATTCGCCGCTGTAACCAGTTTCCTTGCTTGAACTTAGCTTGACATGTTGCCGCGTGTCTAGAAAAAAGAAGTAACCAGAACTAATCAGATTTTTTTCAAATCGCCTATAAGGTTTTTACATATTAATATTATTTTAAAATACACTGTATAATACCTTATGAATTGCCCTAAAAATAAAACTGTTTTTCCTAATACCATAACGTTACCAAACGCAGTAAAGTGCTATTATCACATCTAGAATTATCGGTAACCACTATAAGTGTAGGATTTCTAATCAAAGATATATGTTGTTAATTTTATGCACAGACTTCTTATTTTACGCACGCCGACCACAACACTACAGGAAATAAGTATTGAATTGACTTTTTATTATTCACTGTTTTAATTTCTTACTTCCTCTTTTCCTGTATTTGCAATACACTTGCAACGTTATACTAAATTCGATTATTCCATTAAAATCTCTAAATATTTAACCCACATTGTTTTTACATTAAAAATGTGGTTAAAATATAAACGGAATTATGGTATTAGCAACTATTTATTTATCTACAATAATATGACTATATTCATATATTTCCCTCTAAGTTTATGCTCTGTCATCTCTTACACCCATAGGTTCAAACTAAAGGAAACTTACATAATGGTAAATCCGGCCTTTAAGGGGTTAATGTTACTACTACAAATATCAGTATTTAAATTAATTCAATACACATCTAAAAAAATAATGCGTTACAAAAAGCTCTTCTAACATTTTTTTATAAATTCACTTTATCAAAAGTTATTCGACGTTGAAGTTGAATCCAAAAGTAACGTCGAATAACTTTCGAAGGAGTGGATTGATTAAAAAATGTAAGAGACGTTTTTTGTGGCGCTTCAATTTTCATTAAAAAGTATGTATCGGATTTATTTAAATAATAGAATTTGAAGAAAAACGACAATCGAAGCTCAAGAAACAAAATTTAATAAATAGTACAATCTTTTTAATTTTTTAAGGCGTAAGTATATCACATAAATGTGTAATATTTCACAAACTTTTTGTTTTCTAATGCTTCTGGTTTAGCCAGAAACAACCTTTTCTTTCACATTTTAAATAAGACCCCACTATATTTTTATTAATTTGAATAGAAAATGACATTTCGATTACAATGTCACTATACATATTTACTACTTCTTAACATCTTACCCATAAATATATTTAATTTTTAATTTAGAGTGCCATATTTGCAATAAAACGATACATTTTTGACCAAAAAGTCACGAAAAAATAGTTTTTGGATAACATATAAATGTGCAATATTTCACGAATTCAGTTGTTTTCTAATGCTTCTGGTTAAGCCGGATCCCCTTACCTTTCTCATCTTAAATAAGATACCTAATATAATTTTAATAATTTAACACTGTAGGTTTGTTCCAGCAGGAAACATGTTAGCAACAATCGTATAACGCAGAAATTGTTACTAGCATTAGTCAGAAATGTTGACGACAGTTCTCTGCTGGAACGAAAAATAAACATACTGCATACTGCTTATACGTCAGTATAAGAAAGGTTATGTTAAAAATTTGTCAGTAATGTTTGGAAAAAGTTTGCAAACTTTTCAAACAGTTTCCAACATGTTTCCAACATCTTTAAACTACTGCTGGAACAACAAACAATTTTTATATAATGTTACAAACATAGCTCTGTTGGAACGACAAATTTGACGTGCGCATAATCCGAACGGTTGTAAACATTTCTGACAGCCTGCTGGAACAAACCTTGTATTTACTCCTTTTTGACATGTAACCTATAAATATTTTTAATCTTTAATTTAGAGTGTCAGGAATGCAATAATAAAACAATACATTTTTGAACATGTCCTTTTATTTTCTAAACTTCTACCTATTTTTTTTACTAATTGAATGGCTTGGGGAAAAAACGAAACAAGCCACATTTTAATTTCTGAGTTATTTCAACTTTAATATCTTAATTAATCCTGAAATCGAAATAATTAGGTTTTCACAAAACTGCTTTTGTAGTAGTATATTACTATAAAGATGTAACAATATGTGAAAACAAAATCAAAAATTGAATTAGGTAACAAAAAAAATATTTAAGTTTTTAATTCGGAGATTTCGTAAATTGTGGCTTGTTACATTCCTCCTCCAACCCCTTCAATTGTAAGTGGGCAACATTATACTTTTAAAAATTACTGGTGGATTCATTAAGGTATGTATTAGGTATGCAAGGATTTTACAAATAGTTTTTCTGAAATAACATTTATTTGGTAGAAAATAACTAAGTTTGGTGTGTAAGCTTATCTTATCAATGTCGTTAAAATAGTCTAATACAATTATGTTGTAAAATCAGTAGAAAAGAAAGTATATAAAGGTACTAAACTTTACATAAGATTTTCTAGGACCAGTCTGGCGATGCACCAACATATCTTAACTTTTTTCATGAAAGTGAACTTTTCTACGGAATACCTTGTTTACATCTCAGACTACTAGACATTAGTCTTATTTCTAATAGAACAACACATTATCTTTCGACATTCCATTTACAACAGGTATTCAGTCTGCACCTCACTGACTTTGATTTATAACGATCCTAAAATCTAAAAGCTTAACTTCTGCCCTCAGACGCTTTTATCATTGTTAAAATATTTAAAGCTCAAAACGTTCAGAATGGGTTTGTTTTCAAATAATTGTTCGTGCTAAAGCACATTCTAAGTGGTGTCAAAAGCTTGCTTCCGTCGACTTCGAACGATTGTAAGGTAAACTACCAGGTGCGACAAATAAACGACTGAAACGGTCACATTCATGATTTTTGTTTTCTTTTTTATAAAATAGTACATTATTTATTAATGTTTCATAGTTAATTTATTGCCTTAAATGTCTTTTGTTTTAATCTTATTAATAAACAATTTAAATACAACCCAATGGCTTAAATAAGAACAACGCAATCGGGGAATTCATTTTCTTCTCTGAAAAGCCTCAAAATAAAGAAGAAAATCTTTAACGAACTGTTATTAATTACATTTTATTTGCAAATACAGACAAGCAAAATAAACGCCAAAATTACCATTAGTTGTTATGTAATTTTTTAATACGAAATGTCTGAATTTAATAACTTCTTTAAAAACGATTTTGTGTAAATTTTTAGATTTATTTTGGGCAATACCCTACTTTATGTCTTTAAAAATGTTGGCCTTATAAGACCATTAGCCCACCGTAGAAAAAATATAACAGTCGAACCCATTATACCCTTTTAAAAAGTAATATTGAAATTTATACTCTCATCAAACTCATGGAGACAGCAACAGTGCGTTAGGCAAGTAACCTCACTGTTTAGAAGGTGTCTTGTTCTGTATAGTTTATTGTATTTAAAAATATGTATTTTTTGTATATAGTTTATTATGTATTTACCTATATTATTTTTTTCCTTATACTTATAAAATGTAACAGAAATGTGAAGTGCACCACAAAAGAAAATACTGTAAAAACCACTCCAAAAATGAAGCAAATTAGGTATTTTTGCTTATGTAAGCTAGTATATTGCAGATTATTGTAAATAATGTACAGGGTGTAAAATCTTTCTTATTATTAAAAGATATCTAAATTATTATTAAATATAGATCCTTGAAGTTTTCATACAAACAAAGTTGTGCCAGTTTTCTTAGTTTCCAAACTATAGGTCAATATTGAAATTATTGCATTTTCTGAAACTCATTGTATCTTACTTTTATAGAGAACTTGTCAAAAAGACAAACACTGATTTTTACAGGACTTATAATAAAACAGAGAGAGAGCCAGTTTTAATTTTAAATATTACTAATTTTTAAGTATTTACCAATGTCTGTTTTTTTATGTGCAACCCTGTATATTCCTTAATTTTTGGTTTTACAAGCTAAATTGGAAATTTCTTTCTTCATTAACTGACTGACATATCCGTGAATTGCATCTGAAATGAGACATAGGCTGTGTCATTGCAATGATTTGTAATTACAGGATATCTTCGGTTATTATTATAAAGATAGAGATATGTGGTTTTCGCAAAGTGCTGCTACTTTTTAATGAAACAAAAGCTGACCCTAAATGATTTTTCATTGCTCTCTTTGCTAATATACTTCTGCCTTTTAACATATGCCAACGAATGAAGCCAGAAAAATCATTTGGTGTCATCTTTTGATTCATTAAAAAGTAGCAACATTTTGCAAAAACCACTTTTGACTTCTGGCATACCTGACGAAATTATTTTTTCTTATTCTAGGGCCGCCCTAGTATTTCAGCTGTCTTGTAACTTACAATAAAATTAATGAAATAAATAGATATTTTAACGTACAATCTATTGTGCAGTTGCATTTTTTATATTTAATATTTTTCAAGATTTAAATCAAAAATATTATTTTTCATATAGAACACCCGTAGGTGTTTAAATTAAATTATATTTGATAAAATGTTTTTAAAGTTATGTAATACTTAAGTGTTATATAATCTTAATATTGAATTTTGCATAGTGTAAACTACTTATCCTCTTTATCAGTTTCTGTCTTTCTACCGTCTTTTTTTATTAACAAAACCAGTAAGGTAAATAAACGCGTCCAAGGAGAGATCGCTTTAAAAAATACCCAGTTTTTATCTCAGAAACTAAATTACTTGAGCCACCGTATACATTCTACCCATGCACGCTTAAAGGTACCTTTCTCTCCCACTAACTACCTGCGCCTACCTAGCAAGCTTTTCAAGAATTCACCTGAGCGTTTCTTACGTTTCTTAGTTCGGGTTCCGCTGAACGACCCAACCGTCGTAAGCCAAGTCGCGAGAACGGTGAATGGTACCAACTTGAATATACCGTTAGTTTTAGTGGAAAGTTTTCAAAGAAACTGTGAAAATTTCGAGGAACCATCGATCATTTGGGAAACTTATGTGTTCTATTTGACTGATTTTTGTTTAAGAGTAGTTTGAAAACATCTAGGTAAGTGATGACCCTGGGTCCGACTTGTACATACCATCAAGCTGTCAGTTAGGAGTGTGCATCTTCTTATAGGTTAGAGCATCGACACTTTAGTACGTCTATCAATATAATTTGTATAGTTAAATTTATTTAGGAGGGTAATATTGCAGTCAAAATTACATAAGTAAAGTCATTTTGACACCACTTTGGAGAATTCAACATAAGGGATACAAGAGACAACTGTTTTATTTAAATGACACATTCATAAAAATTAATAAGGTTTTCTAGGGAATTAAAACATTTGGGCGCACTTAAGACTCTGCTAAACCAACTATCCCCCTCCCTAACTGGTGGTGTAATAACATAAAAAAGTTTATGTTTATTTGTTACCGATTTACACCGAGCAAACTTTAAAAATGTTGTCTAAAATACGAGGTAGTTATAAAGCTTGCTATAGATTTTAAGTGTTTTGATATAATATGATATTTGACATTTGTTTATGACATTCCATTAGCATAAAAACCAAATGGTCTATTTTGTGATGTAAGGCAACTTTTTTATTTTAAATGGCACACTACTTATTTTGTTCTATAAATTTAAAATCCATTTTTTACTTTTAAAAAATTAAATTAAGGTATTGTTACTTTAAAAATTGTGTATTTATTATTATCTAAAAAATACTTCATGTTAATTTAATTTTTAGTTATTTAAGAGTATAAGGTATTTGTCAATGAAAAATTTCTGAATACAAGTTTACAGAAAAACATACCTTAACGTGCCATAGATTACTTTCAATTTTCCAAAAGTTTTTTTAAAAGTAATCTAGCCCTACTTTACAGGGCAATCATTTTAAAGTCGGCACTATTGCTAACTTCAAAAAAAAGTTAGCAATAGTGCCGACTTAAAAATGATCACTCTGTATAATTAATCTTTTGCCAATAACGTATCATATATCTTTGTAGCAGTATTTTTTCAACCTTATATGCTACATATTTTTATTGTCAAATATTACTCTTAATTCCCATGCGGTTAATATTTTAAAGATGAATAAATCCCTTGTTTTTTAAAATAGCCATACCTTATGTTCTATTTTCTTATAAAAAGGGAAAGTTTTATTTTAGAATATATAAAAATATTATGGTGTTCTATTTAAAATAACAAAGCTGCCCTATATCTAAAAATCGGTAATTTTGTTTTTATGCTAATGAAATGCCACAAGCAAATAACAAAGACAAAATAAAAAACTTTCGAAAAATTTAAGGCTTTTGCGAAAACTAAGTATTCATACCTTCTTCTAAAGGTATTTGGTATCAAAGTGGGTCAAAACATAGGTGGACACTCTGTATTTTTATTAAAGAAATAAAATTATAATATTTTGTAAATTTAGAATAAAATGGCCGTTTAAAATTTAAAAATAATGTTTATATTTGCCAAGGTTTTTTATAACAATATTTTTTCAGTTTAAAATAAAGTTTATACACTCTATCTGTAATGTTGACAATGGAAATATTATTGTGGGTTGTAGATTTCAGCAGTACCCGAGTGTAGAAAATGAATTATAGTATATATAAAAAAATCGGTACTTAGTCTAACGCATCACACAAGCCTTTATAGGGTATCATTAGGATAATCGTATTATTTAAATTAAAATATTTAAAAGTTTTAGATTAAGTATAAACGACTTTACACACTTTATTTAAAATTTTGACGGTTATATATATTTTTTAAATACGATCAAGCATCCTAATTTAAAATAATTTGAGTAATTTTGTTGACAACATTCTGCCGCACATTCCTACGATTATTTTGTCACTGCATCAACCGTAAGAAGAAAAGCAACTTGAACACAAAGATATTTTCCCAATTCAAGGTGTGGTGCAAAGTTATTAATAAAACATTCAGTGAATTAGTTTCTCCATGAAGGCAACAATGGCGATTAAGGAAACAATTATACTCGTAGGCTTAGAAACAAAATACACTAAACGAGTATTATAATATATGTTTGTAAATTAGACAAGGTTGTTTACTCAATATAAGGTGTCCATTAATTAATTAAAGGTACACACAGAAAACACAGATTCCTTATGCTAAAATATTAGGATTTACTTAAACGAACATCTACAGAGTGTTTCCTAATTGCAGTAAGAAAATTTAAGGTCATATTTCTAGCCAATTTTATGGAAAAAATATATATATAAACATAGGTCCAGGAATGCTTTGTTTCTAAGATATCGGGTGTTAAACTTTTAAAAGAAAATTGGAAAAATCTTAAATATGCCTCATCTGATGTTAACAAAATTTTGAGGTGGTATTTGTTGAAATAGAAAGTTAATTAAGCCCTAAAATAATTTTAATTAATTAGACCAGTGGCGGCGTGGGACGCATCTTAGCTAATATTATTGACAAAAAATGTTCGCTACTGACTTTTTCGCAAGTTTTATATTTTATTCAGTTGAAACACCTATTAATAAAACTTTTGTTGTATTTTTATATTTAAACGTTGCTTGCTGAGAAAAAAACAATCCGCTAAACTGCATCATCCTGGACCATACAAGTAACATTAGGGCATTTATTTCCTTTAATAATTAAGTGCAATAACTTCTTATAAGCAATTATGTAACAAAAACAAAAATACCTAATTAAATAACGTTTACATCTAGTCTAACAAATTTTACTGAAAAAAATGTTTTAGAAATTTTAAAATTTTTAAAAGTTTAACGCCGTGTATCTTGAAACAAAAAATTTAAAAACCCATGTTTATATAAAGTTTTTGTTGTTTCAAACAGCGTAATAAAATAGTAACCAGAGATTTTTTGACATGAAAAACTCAGATCCTATGGTAATTTTTATGTTAATTAAAAGGTGCCATCTGCTTTTTGCTTCCCTGTATGTACAATCCAAGTAAAGCAGATAACTCTCTTACCTTTTCTTTATACCAAGGTTCCTTTGTTAGACTGGGTCTAAGTAATCATTTTTAAGATATTTGCGTTTAAGTTGTTTAGTGCAACAAAAAAAAATACTTTTAAATACAAAGTTTTAGGTACAACCTTAAATGTTTCACTATACACAAATAATTTAATGTATCCCAATATATTCTAAAGTACAACCTTAAATAATTAAAGAAAAACGCAAGAAAAAAAGATAATCTAGATAGTCATTTCAAACTATGTTAACAAGACCTAATATTCTACTTTTTTTTAACAACAAAATTAGTTTTATAAAAGAGCATTTTGTTTCATTCATTATTTAAACAAATTCTTAAGCTGAAAACCTACTTATTTAATGGGCAAATCAAAATTATTTAAGCCTAATACCATAATTTATTGATTATTATAATTATACTTATGAATAGGCCATTTTTTTCGACCATTATCAATAATTATGCTGTCACATTCAATGCAATGCATTGGTCTATGCAAATTTCTGAATTTTTAGCCGGTTAACCTTAAAACCTATGCGTGGTCTGCATCGCCTTGGTTTTGGTTCACTGCAAGGTTAAATCAATTTTGCGAATTATATGTTCTTATACTGATGCTTTTCGCCCTGGTTTACATAGATTATTTTGTTTTTAAAATGGATCCTAAAGACTAAAGTCCAAAGCTGGCAGGATTTCTAACTAAGGTAATTAAGTATTCTAAAACAATGTGCAAACAATGTGACGTGACACCGTCTTATAATTCGATGGACCCGTCTGCACGCACCAAAAAACTTGACTCATTTAAGGCTTGAAGTTCGAGCGAGAGCGCAAAACGAGCGACAAAGAAGCACAATCTCCGTGTTCGGCAGCGTTCGACATCTGTTTCTCTCCTACTTAAGTGAGCGTGCAGTGAAAAGTGAATGTGGTGTCAATTGTTTATAGCAACGATCATTTCGGCGATAAAAGTAATGATTCTTTCGGCGTTGTCACGTTCAACTATCGTCAGTAAACCGACTTTGCAGACAACCGATTTTTTAATTTGGCGGAACTGAGTGATCAAATTAATAACTTTATAATGTAGGGTGTCCCACTATGACCCATTTTGATTGCAAATAACTGTAGAACAAATAAAGTCATCTAGATGCGGTTTTAGCAAAAAGGCTTAGATTTTATAAAAGTTTTGGCCGATTTTCCGATATAGGGCAACTATGTTATTTTAAATGGAATACCTTGTATATTTTCCTACGATCTCAATATATATTGTTTTCCTTTAAAAAATGTAACATAAGCTATGGTTATTACAAAAAATGATGGATTTATTGGTCTCTTAAAAATCAATTGCATAGCAATTTACATAAGAGTTTTATTTGACAATGAGAATTTGCTACATACAATGTTACAGAAATAAATACGGCTACAAAGCTATACAGTATTTATAAAATAACACAGCTCCCCAAAAAAAAATTGGTATGTGCTGGGTATTGAACAAAGATTTTTGCCGCTGAACACGAATCTGAAGGTAAAACTAGAGGTCAGACTACAAAAACCGAATTGCGTGGCAAGGGAGCACAGCCATTTTTTTAATATTTAAGGGACGTTAAATAGCACCTTATTTTAAAGGTCCTTTAATACTCTATTTAACGCCACTTGGTTTTTAAAAATCGGCCCAGCCGTTCCAGATTTACAAACCGCACTAATTGTATAGTATTAAAGCCAAATTTCAAACGGTGGATTTTCAAAAACAATGTGGCGTTATATAGAGTATCAAAAAGCATTTAAAATAAGGTACTACATAATCCCTTTCAATGAAAAAAAAACAAATTTGCTAGTGCCCCTTGGTCGCCGCAATTCGGTTTTTGCAGTCTGACCAGCAGTTCTGACTTTAGATTCTTGTTCAGTGGCAAAAAATATATCAGAAAATCTTTAATCAATACCCAGCACAGACCACTTTTTTTATTTTGTGGACCTGTGTAATAGTTTCAGTAAGGCTAAATTACTTTTCTAAAAACGTTTGTTAATATTATGAATAACCTAAAGCTCTTTGAAAAAATCTTAGGCTTTCTGCAACAACCGCATGTTGTGCAAGGGCAGACTGGTTCTTCAAAATATATAAAAAGTGTACTTTTTCTTTCTTTCTAATTAAATACCTTTATTCTGGCAAGAATGGATTTTCCTCTTTATCATGGAAGTAGGTTAAATTCTAATTAAAAATTAATTTAGTTTAACAAGTCATTAAAATAAAGAATTTAGAAATACAGTAATATCTTTATAGGTGTAATAATATTTATTCACCTACGTAACAATAAACAATTTATTTCAGTTTAAGAAAAATTAAAAACATGCATTCTTTACATTGGTTTTTTATTTTTTTCTTGGTTATATATCTATCAGATTTGAAATTTAGTAGGTATCAACTGCAGGTGCAATACAATTATCAAATTAAGCGCCGAACATTTATTATATTTTTTATGTCGTCGTCACTTCTTAAGATGGTAATTACCCCCCTGTAAATTCACTTATTGTATTCTGTAGAAAAGCCAAATATTATTTTGTTTAATTTTAAACTCCCAGAAAACAAATAAACTATAAGAGACCGCATCTTGATAACTTTATTTGTTCGAAAGTTATTCGCGCTCAAAATGTGTCAATGGCACCCTGTATTTAAAACCTCATATCTCCGAAAGCATGTATTCTAGCTAATTAAATTTCTACCACCGTAAAGTACAAACAGTCGAAATTAAGCTAGAATTGCTAATAGTGTTTCATATTAAAAAGTATTTATACAGATGCCATATGTAAAAAAAAAGGCGAGAGAGAAAGATAGAGAGATGAGGGAACTTTTTACTTACTTTGAAAGGTTACATAAGTTTGCCAATTATAACAATAATAATTGTATACTGCTAACTATTATACCGGTTAAAAAAGCTAATTTATTTAAATATTAACTCTGGTCACACAAAAGCGAAATGTAGATACAGTTACAATTTGTTAAGGCAAGCGACAAGAAACGTTCGGAATGTCCTTTCTTGAATATTAAATGGTACACATTTTTTAACTATTAGCTAACCTGTTTTTCGTTGAAACTCTTATTTATTTTGACCTATAACTTTTGTCCCTAGCTCAGGAAAAACTAATTTATTACGGTGTTTCCTCTACTAATAAGGACAAAACTAAACTTTTATACAGTTATTTCAGTATTGTTTTAATTTATAGAACATATCCTCAAAAAGAAAATCATTAGTCCACATTTTTAAGATGTGAGAATAAAGAAAAGTCAAACAGCACTAAATAAAGTCGATACGGTGGAAAATTAAGTTTTAAAAGTTTCTTTGACAAAGAAGCTTAATGAAAGATTTATTTAAAATTTGTTTGGAGATGTTTTGGTTTCAAGAGGTGTAAATAAAAAAACTATTAGACAAACTGTTTCGACTTAAATGTTAGACTTGCCATCAGTTAATTCCAAAAACTCAATAAGCAATAAAGTATAGATCTGGTATTGAAGAAAAATAGGATGTGTTTTAATCTTTTATACCATTTGACAAGAAGATCTTCAATTTCTCTGATATCAAATTTACTATCTTACACGCCACATATTAATGATATGGGGCCCCCGGGCTATAGGGACCCCCAAACCTGTGTAAACAAAAAAAAATAGGTGCTAAAAAACTGTAAAATTATTCTTTAGATTTTGGAAAGTAAGGTCTTTTTCCTTGGGCTCCAAAAAAAATTTTTGGGACCTTAATACCTTAATGCTATAAAATTACCTCCAAGGCACGCTACGCCATCAACTGTCAAATTTGTCAATGTAAACACGGTCCAATTTATGTTGAACACAAGTTTAATAGGTATAAAATCGGCTTTATACAGTTTTAACAATAGTTTATGGATTTATTTATGTTCTACAATTTTTAAAAACGAAGAGTTAATGAATACATTTTTAATTGAAGAAAAAATATGACACGTTAACTTCGTACAGCTGTAAGTATACGAATGAATTACCTAACAGAACTATGAGACTTAGTAATAGTAGGGGAGCTTACGATGCTAAATGGAAATTTACTACAGCGTCATAGGGACCCATTGGGTTCCAAAGTTTAGATGATAAGAAGAAAAAATGGTATATCATGTATACCTTTTTATCAGTTATTATTTCGGCTTGTGGAAATCACTCGGATCGTATCGGATTATATATTTCTTGTTATCCTTAAATTATAATCTTAGGAGGGGATATACACTGTTTGGCATGTTATAAACTCACCTTATCTTAATCTGACGCGCTCGAAAATTTCTGATGGTTATACTTTTGTTTTTTATAATCGGACTCATATTTGGTGAAATTACTTAACCGGGTACAAGGTAAATTCCGGTATATTATTATGCCGCGCTGTAGTAAATTCCGAAATCACCCTCTTGGGCTCCCTAGTAAACTGTTTTTAAGAAAAAAATACCATTTTTAGAAAAATAAAACGACGAACCTAATAGCTTAAAGTGATACAGACCCACAAAATGTTATATAAGGAAATCTTTTATAAGCAATTAACATTAAATTAGGAACTAAACCAGCAGCCATAAAAAGTAAACCAAACAATTAAATAAATTCGTCTTCTTTCACATGGAATTCTTAAAAATAGAATAATAAAAATTAATTTGAGAACGAATTTATTGTTACCGCATAAAGACTTGAGTAACTTTAACACGTTACACCGTGTAATATTTTTACAATAACTTTGTTACGGCATATTAGACAACGAGATGATCTGCTTGATGCTTTTTAAAAATGTCAATTATTATTATTATTATTATTTTGTATTATGTTATTTAACTTTTAATTTGACTTCGTATATGGGAATAGGCAGGTAATTGTTTAACTGTTATTATTAATGGTACAAATGAAAATTAGAAATATTAAAAACAAAAATAGAAATGAAATTGCAACTTAATTGTTACAATAATTTTACAATTCTTGGGGAAAATAAATGTATTAATTATGAAATTAAAGTAATATGGTACACAGGATATTGATATTCAGGATATCCTATGACCACCTGGGGCAAAAAGTTTTGAAATTTTGGTAACAGAGTAAGGTCAGTGGAGGGCATACAATAAAATCTCATCGTATTTTTGGGACTTCAGGTTATACCAAAAGTATTATTTAATATTTGCATTCTGCGCAAAATTTTAAGCATACTATATTTTTAAAATAAATTATACCTAAATCTAATAGTTCCTGAGCCAGTAATAAAATAGACTTCATGATAAAACACTTTTAAAACCCTTTTATGGGGTTCACTTTGAGGAGTCTACTACGAATATTCATACCGTCATATATGAAAGCGGAGCTTTAACTTAGCCTATCCATGTCAAATGTTTCGGATGTCGGACTGGGTAAACGAGTCACTTTTTTGTCGAACAAGTTTTTCCACAATGAATTTACATGCAATTTTTTAACCCTGTGCTAAAAATCATAAGGGTTACAGTCACGACACACGTCTAGTCCGATACCCGAAACATGTATTTAATTAAGCCTTATGGTTTTATGTGACATTTTTGACACAATGTTTGAAAATTGCAGATAAAACATTGTGGTAAACTTATCCGACAAAAAAAGTGACGCGTTTACCCAGTCCGACACCTGAAACATTTGACAATGACAAGCAGGGTTAAAGCGCCGCTTCCATATATGGCTCTATAAATATTCGTGCTAGACTCGTTAAAAAAAAATCCCCTAAACAGGTTTTTAAAGTGTTCTTATTATGATGTTCATTTCATTACTGGCTTAGGCACTATAGCCAATTCTGACCTATTTTAAAGTTAATGTCAAAAAAGACATTTTAAGGCCAGGATATAACCTTTAAGTGTTTTCTTAAGAATACAATTTAATAAGAAGGGAGGGGCGTTTAAAATAATGGCAATTTTATGTTTATCTCCATTATTAATTTCGACAAGGTACGTAATTTTATATTTAAATTTTCGCTTAATGGTACTTTTTACAGTATTTTATAATGACATTATGAATTTCGTAAACATTTATTACGTTACAGTAAAGAAAATGTTTAGCCGCAGTCAGATAAAAAATGTTAATTCATCGAACCAAAAAATCCTGGTGAAACGACAAACGATTTAAGTAGCAGAAGAAAATTAGCATTATGTAAAAATCCTTGAGCGGAAACTTTGTATTGTCTGGGAAGAAAATTTAGGTTTAACTTCCGAGTTATCGCATTAGATAATGATCTTAATAATAAATGCTTGTAACCACCGATTTAAACACAATTTTTAGATTTAAATATAGATAGAATTAAAGTTAAATTCTTGTGAAGAGCACTCAATTTAAGCAAGTAAGAACTCACAAGCAAAGACAAACGCTGCACAAAAATCTGCGAAACAAAACCTAATTTTTATTTTTCTAGCGTTAGTCTTATTATTTTATAAACATAATAGTAAATTGAGCAAATAAAAAAATGTAGTTTTTGTATATCCACGCATCATTAAAATTAAAGCATTAAAAGTATAGACAAATTGCAGGTAGTATATTAACAGCTCTAATTTTATTGCTATTTTGCCCAAATTGTAAAAAGCTGTACAAAAATAGTTTTTTACCAGTTTTAATGATGGAGGGGACAAATATGTATAAATTTCTTAATTTTAAGATCTAAGTATTCAGTACACCAGCAGTTTTTGGAGTTTTGTAGAAGCAGCAGAAAGTTTTTTTGGTTGTTAATTTTTTTCCAATAACAAAAGTAAAGAAATAAGGGAGGATTTTCCTGACCCTAGTAAAGTATATTATTTTATAGTGGAAGAATCCATATTTGGAAGTAAGGACATTTTTTTGCTCTCAATTTTTTTCCACAAAGTAAAACTGATTTACTCAAACACCATAGGCCCCGACTTTACTTTCCGACCCGGGCCCTAAAACCTCTAGCTACGCCACTGCCCCCATAACTTATTTTATTCGACCAAAAAAAACAAAAATATCAGTTTCTTTTGTGAATTCTGTAGTTTTGTCATTAGGCTTTTATTATCTCTTAAGATATATCATACCAGATTTTTATAGGTATATCGGCCAGTAGATAATGCCACAATAAAACAAGCACCATGAGTTACCCAATCCGAAATGTTTACATGCCGGCATTTGCGTTAGACTGTCTCCCTTTTCACGCATAGCTTGTTTACATATTTGACTGGCTGATTCTATGTATTATATCACCAATGAAAAGATCTTTTAAAGAGATTTACAAAAATACCACATCTGATATGTCTATCTTTAAAACTTTTGGATATAGGAGTTTTGTTTAACAGTTAAGCTGGCTGAACTATGCGCTTTTGGAACTTGCATAGATAACGGAAACTCTCTTCCGCATAAGCATCTTGTAGAAATCTGCCAGATCTGATAAAGGGAATCGGATTTTTGTAGCAAGGGAAGTAAGCACAATAATTATCAGGCTAAATCAAAATGGCTCTTATAGTAGGGGAGCCCACGATGCTAAATGGAGATTTACTCGAGCGTCGTAGCAACCTATTGGGTTGCAAAGCTTAGATGATAAAAAAAGATGTTATATAATGTGTACGTTTTCATCGGTGGGGAAAGTGACTACAGATTTTTAAATGTGTCAAAAAATACTATTATTATTTCGGCTTGTAGAAATCGTTCGGGTCGTATCGGATTATATATTTTTCCTTATCCCTTAATTATTTTCGTCAAAATAAAAAAATAGCCACGTTCGAAAATGTTAAACTGACGTTTTTCTTTGTAGCCATCTGTTTTCTTTGCGTCACTCTCAAATTGTCAGATTAGTGGAATATACACTCTTTAACATGTAATTAACTTACACTATCCTAATCTGACGCGCCCGACAATTTTTGATGGATAAATTTTTGTTTTTTATGATCGCCTCTGTATACGGAGCTCAAAGTATCCTCCGGTATATTATTATACCGCGCTGTAGTGTATTCCAAAATCCCCTCTTGGGCTCCCGTACAAATACAAAAATGAAAAAAAATAATATATTTTTTTAAATATTGAACAGTAATTCGTTGTTTAATATTAAAAACAAACATAATACAAGACGGAAATAGCATATTGAGCCCAGCAAAAACATATCCTTTCTACAGAGGAACTAAGTAGTGCAGACACACGCTTTTTAAAATGCAACGCACTTTACCAATCATTTTCCGGTCTCAAAACGTTACTAAAAAGGAAAACCTGCCAAAAGCGATGCTTTGCCGGGTCAAAAAATATGTTTAAGTTTATTTATTTATTCATAATGCATAAACAATATCTGAAATTCGACGGAACGTAACTGTAATGCGCCACACTTATTTACAATCCGGTATGGGTATGGTCTGACTCATATTTTTGTTTAAATTGTAAATTCTTTATTCGTAATGTCACGGCGAAATCTGAAGACTGTCATGTTTATTTTTAATTAATAGGCCAGAACTGCACTGGATGTAATAGTCAAAGAGCTGACTGTAGAGGTGTTCATTTTTCTCAAAAACGTTACCTTGCCTAGCAGTGTTCAAAATCGCCCCGGGTACAAATAAACCACTTTATTTTTAAAATTTGAAAAATCCACACTTGAATATGTATAACTATATTTAATGCTTTGTACAAAAAGAAATGTGTTCCAAACTATTAAATTTAGGTGTTTCTAATGTCCCCAAATATGATTGCAAGAACAAACATTTCATTGCAAAAAATAATAAAAGAACATCAATAATTTCGGCCTTTTTAAATGTTTTTAATATTTAATTTGTTTTATTACATACTGCAGATGATAATAATTTGCAGACCTTTTTATCCCATTCTTTTCATTACTTTGGAATTTATTCCTCACTTTACTTTGGTGAGTGCCACTCTCCCCAGTGGCTCCAAGAAGTTGGCCCAACGGGCATTTGCCCGGTTGCCCAGTGTGACACTGTTGGCAAGTCAAAATTAGTAAACTCAATACTTTTTTAAAGATTGAAAACAATTGAGAAGGGGTTTATTTGTTTGTTTAAGAGGGGACATTTTACATTTTATTAAACTCGTTTTGTGTCAATTTTAAAATCTTTATTATTGGTTTTATCGATTTACTTCTTAAATCATTTTAAATTGATACCTTTGTGAAAAATTAATATGCAAGTATGAAAATCGTATTAAAACAAGACTTGTTTTAAATGTCCAAAAATTGCTTAGAGAGCTATATCTTGGAATTTTGCCTTAGTTTTCGGTGATGTTTTTACACATTTTGGATGCCCAAAACATTGTGCCAAAAATCGTAAGGGCTACAGTCTCGTAACCCGCCTAGT
Organism: Listronotus bonariensis; assembly: GCA_014170235.1. Classification (NCBI taxonomy): domain Eukaryota; kingdom Metazoa; phylum Arthropoda; class Insecta; order Coleoptera; family Curculionidae; genus Listronotus; species Listronotus bonariensis. Next base: position 149,855 of record JACEGR010001672.1, read on the forward strand.
CCGAAACACGAAACATGTGTTTAAGCCTTATGGTTTCATGACTGTAACCTTTACGATTTTTGGCAAAATGTTTTAGAATTGCATTTTTCTACGACCGTTAAAAAAATGCCGTTTTTTAAATCGTTAACATGAGGATAAACTAATTCATTCTAGTACACTACATAAAGTGTTAAAAAAATTAACTTTTTTAACACTTTGAATTTTTTCACACTTTAAATAAGTGCTTTGTTTCCATGCCTACTTTAATAAACTTAAATATCAATTTATGAAAGAAACAGCAAACGCGACATCAACAGAACCAAAAGGTCAAGATACCTTTGATTTCGTCATTATTTTTTTCAGTTCATGTGTCACTAGTTCTAAAATTTGACAGTTTGCAAATAAATTTAATAGACATTATTTAAAATTAATAGTAATAATGAATTTGGATGACTAAGAAATTAAAAAGGAATTCATACTGTTTTAATATTATTTCTACAAAAGTAAGTACACACAATTTTCTATAATTAAATCATAACGGCATAATTATGAAAAGAATAATTGTCTTTTAAAAAATAGTGAGGCTATGATTTTTTGTTGCAATATAATGGCTGTGCTGCAAAAATTAAAATTAATAAGTTTAAATAAATAAAACATTTATACTCTGATAATTTGGAAAAATTTTATACGGTCGGGTCGTGGAAAAAATATAGTATCTAATACATGCATAAACTGTCTTTTTTTACTCATGGGATTGCCGCACTCACCTAACGGCTCGTGCTGTCAAACTTCCCATTTATAAAAAAAAGTATCACTTTATGCACTTTTTACATAAATTACTAATAAAACATTGTAGTAAACTTGTGCGGAAAAATTGACGCGTTCGTCCACTTCGACACCCAAAACATTTGACATTGACAGGCTGGATTAAGCCGCCGCTTCCATATAAGGCGGTATTAATAGTTGTGATAGAGTCGGCAAAAAGAGCCCTCAAAAAGGTATTAAAAGGGTTTTTATCATAAAGTCCATTAAATTAGTAACCCAGACACTAATAAAAAATCAGTTTGTAATAATTTTAATGAGAAAAATCCAATAGATTTTTTTATAGTATATTTCTAATTTAAATTGAAAACAGATGTCCACTTCCTATTTTTTTCTTATTTATTTTAAGTGGCCCTTGGGGCAGGGGTTTACCTGATCGACGTTTTATGTTTTCTAGTGTTACGTATCGTAATTAACAAAGAAGTAAAAAGTTTGAAAGAAAAACAGACTTTTACATCATAAGAAACGTAAAAAAACACATAATAAAAAAGTAAATGTTCAAACAAAAGTAGACATATCCCAAATAATTTTTGATTTTTCTCCTAAAAATTAAATAACAATAAAGAAACTTATTGCGAAATATATTTTTAGGCCCACAGGAAGACATAATTTAACACATTTGGAATCTTATTTTTAATAATTTCGATGCCAAACGTTCTTTGCATTTATCTTAAAATATTTAAACTGTTTTTCTTAAAATATTTGTAACTGAATATGTTCCTTTTTGATTAAACATTATTTTTAATTAATACAGCAGACAACTGAAAATACTAGAACTGCATTAGGTGTGAGCTGGCCGTAGGTATAAGTTTTTATTTTTAATTTTTCTTGACAAGTCTAAATTTGGAAAATCTATACTCTATAATGATAGAACGCAATTTTAGTTTTAATACTTTACCATTGGCAACAACGCAATTTCTTTGTCGAAGTTCCGGCTCGAGAACGACAAGATTCTCTTGTGAAGATCGAGTCACATGGCCTACTAACACCCAATGACGTAAACAGTACGGGGAAATTCAGAAAGTGTCCCCAACATTTTGTGACATTTTTTAAATAATATTAATGAAATTTTAGCAAAATGTTCGGTTAATCTATATAGTTCCTAAATAAAACATATGCATAGAAGCAAGGAATAAAATTTAAAGAAATAGAACAAGTATTGAAAATATTAATGTTATATTAAGAAACTAATAGTAAAATAATTTCGGACGTCCATTGTTTTCATTTTAGTTATATGAACAACAAGACAACGTCGACAAGACTCCATTTTGTCAATTAAAAACTTTAAAATAAAAAAGACCGTCCAGAACTTTTTTGATTTCTGGGTATGTTATTGCTGGTTGAGATCATCCTCAGCCTGTTCAAAAACTAGTTTGTTAAATTTGTATGACTCATATATGTAACCTTTATATAATAATCTTTTTATTAGCAAAAGTTAAAAATAAACCTATTTTAAATAATATAATTATTTGTATTAATTTTATTATTTATGTATAGGCTTTTTATTAAACAAATCCAAAGTAAGCAGATGTCCTATTTGCTATGTATAGTAAATGTCTTAAATTGTAATTTATGAAACATACATCGTCTGATTTGGCAACATTATAAACAAAAACACACCAAAAATAATTAATTTTGTCGGATAAGTTTACCACAATGTTTTAAATGCAATTTTTAAACAATGCATTAAACTTTTCTGATTAAAATTAATACAAACTGATTTTCATTCGTGTCTGGCTCAGTAATGAAATGACCTTAATGGTAAAATACCTTTTTGGGGTATTTTTTTGCCGAGTCTATCACAAATATTAATACCGCCATATATGGAAGCGGCGGTTTAATCCAGCCTGTCAATGTTAAATGTTCAACGCGTCACTTTTTTGAGGACAAGTTTACCACAATGTTTTAAGCTGGTTTTACACATATTAAACTTCTTGTCAAATAACTGATACAATTTGTTTGAAGACCGAAGTGTAAAATAAGAAAAAACCACATCAATCACGATAAAATTGAGGATACCTAAAATAGTTGCCCTAGATGCCAATTGTCAATTTTAAATTTATTGGTGTGGTACTTTTGAAGTTGTGCATCAAATATTTGACGAAAAATAGGACGTGTTCTAATCCTTCAAAGAAATTTGACAAGGCAATCTTGAATTTCTTTGATATCCAATTTTCTTCTTTACATTTTTAAATTTATTCAAGGTAAACTTGGTCCAACTTATTTAACAAGAAGTTGATAAACCAGCTTTACATGCAATTTTTAAACATTGTGGAAAAAATAGAAACTGTTACAGGTACAAAATCCGTCCAGTCCGATACCACAAACATGTCAATTTTGAGCCTTATAGTTTAGTGACTGTAACCGTTACCACTTTTGGTACAATATTAAAAAGTTGTATGTAAGCAACGATTTATTTTACACTTTGTCTGAGTGAATCGTTGATTAAGACATAGTGGTAAACTTTCGCCCAGTCCGACACCCGAAAGATGTCAAAAAGAGGGTTAGATAGATAGGTATATTCAAGTTACTATAATTAACTGTTTGGTGTCATTTGGATGTAATCAAATGTCAAGGTGAGGTCTGCTAACATAAACTGTACACTAGATCGAGCGTTATATAAAACTACAGCTTTAACAATGTCTAATCCCAATAAGTTTTGGTTGAAACCACATAATAACAGAAATATTTTAAATAATAAAGAAATTTAAGAGGAAAAACAATTAAAATTAACTGTACTCGAGTTGATAGACGGCGATAAGATAATAATAAAATTTTAAATTTGAGATTGTTGAGTTGCTGGACATAAATGAATGAGTTGCTAGTAAAAGATTGTTGAGTTTCTATACGGTAATAAACACAACACCCCATGCAATAAAATGTCTTGTAAAACGAATGCCTTATATAATTTTTCTGTTTTGCTTTATTTTTGCATTAAAATCCACTTATTTTATTAAATACAGAATATGTACTATTATTATTGTAGTCTCGGGTTTAATTAAGGAATTAGAAAAAGGACTAACCATCCGTAAGTGTGTATTAGTCTTGGGTTTAATTAAGGAATTAATAAAAAAAGGATTTGCTTACTAGAACTAACTATTTGTAATTCCCTAAAACAGTGGTAATTACCCTGTTAGGCGCCATACTTACGCTGCTTTACAGCGCGGTGCCCAATTTTTTTCTAACATAATGTGACCCTTCGATTACCCCGGGTACAAACACAATTTGGTGTCGAAAGTTCGCCCGCCGTTTTTACCTGACTGTAATAAGGTCACGTACAGGCGTATTTTCCACCGTAATTATAAAATTTTGATAATTTTGCGAAAGTTAAAATTTGTCTATAAAATTTTATTATATTTACGATAAAAATACAAAAAGAGGATTACCTTTATATGGGGAGGTGTCCAAAAAAAAAAACAACTTTTCTCAGTTTTTTTATATAATTATTTAAAAATATTATCAACGACTGTAAGGTCATGTCTGGGTTACGTCTAGGAACTCAACCATGTCCCAGACCAGCAACTTAACTATGTCAATCCAGCAATTTAATAATCTTAATCTGTTTTATTTGGGTTCGTCTAGCAACTCGAGTACACCGTTCAAAATAAAGGTAGTGAATGGAAATGTGTAGTATATCTAGGTACGCTTTGATATGTCGAAAAACAAAAGCTTCCTTTTTAGTTATCCAGCTTATTTATTGGTAATCTATAAAAAAATAAATACCTTTGCAAAATAGGTAAAAAGATTTTATTTATATTTTTAATGCATCTATCAACAAAAATCCTAAAATTTAACAGTTAAATTACAAAATTAACCAAAAATCTTACACAGTAACCCTGATCGAGACGAGCTGGCCCAACAGGTTTTATATTTTGACTGGCATACCTGCATAAAATTTAAAACGTTTAAAACTTTTATTCTTCTTTTATTTTTGGATGTTCTTATAATTTTTTTATGTAATTAGTGACTTGGTAACCTAAAATTACACAGCTCTACAAATTAAAATACATAACCTGAGAGAGATTTTTTTTTATTAAACCGACTTCCAAAAATAAGTAAAACTCACTAAAAAGTTAAACATATTAAATAAAAAAATGAAGTCGGGTAATAACATAATTAAAGTATAAAAACCTTTTGCTTGAATGGTTATTACTACTTAGTAGTTTAGCGACTATGTTATTAAAGATGGGCCCATATTTAATTCATTTTGAAAGCAATACCGCCAAGTACACAAAAAATGATAAAGTAAAAAACCCTTTTGTGAACAATGATTTATTGCAGCAAAAAATATTTAACCCGGCGAGTTTCTAGTACCACGCCACGTGCCACCGGTTTTATAGTAGGACAGAGGCGAAATAAGAGAATGTTTTGTAAGTAGGTGATACGTGTTTTAGCAATGTATTTTTTATTATTTATCTAAAAATATGTAATCAGGCGCTATGTGCATTCTAAAAGGTTTGTTTACTTTGTCATTTTTTGTGTACTTGGCGGCATCGCTTTCAGAATGAATTAAATATAGACCCATATTTACTCGACTCCATTCTTTTAATTTCTTTAAAATTTATTATTTTTAGCTTTTAAGTAAGTCTTATTTATTTTTCTGAAGTTGGTTTAATTAAAAAAAAATTAAAAACTATTGGTCTAGTATCTTTCTCTCTTGCGATCCTGACTATTTTTTTATAGGACCACCGCGGAAGTGCACTCTTTCAAATAAAAAAATATTTTTTAAAATTGCTTCACAATTAACGGAGTTATCGTGTAACATACACACAAAAAAATACGGGACGAATTACGACAAAGGGTTAATGCGTGCAACAAAACAATTACATAACTTTGAACTTTAAGTTTTTGCAAAAATGTTTTAAAACATCTTGTATTCTCTTTAACTCTCTAATCTCACAGAAATCGGTATTATAATATATTCATTATTTTTATATCAGAAGTAAGTTAAGTAGTTCAAATACACATAATTTAAATACAAATTATAAATTTCCATAAGTGTTTGTTATTAATTGATCTATAATACTCATTCATATGTATTAGATTTAACGAGCTATTTCCTTTATGTGCTGCAAGGTTTCCATATCCTTTATGAAATTATTTTGAAAGTAAAAAAATAGTCTGATGAAATTCGCCTTAATATTATGGAGTGCCAGTATCTAAATTGGAATATATTCAATAAACAACAAAAAAAAGATCAATGCTCGTACCGTCGCCGTCAGTGGGTATTTTATTCTTTTTTTTCGTTCATCATGTTACCAATTTAAAGCATAACGTAAACCATAATTTTTTTGGGGATCTCTGGACCATTTTTACCATTCATTGCTGACAAGCTTATTTTTCGTGAGTCATTTTGACGAGGCGCCCAACTTTTACCCTTACAACAATTTTCGTTGGTAGTAGCTTACAGGGGTGGCAGGACTTAAATATGTTAATTTAATGAATATTTAAAAAACAGGACGACGTACCTCGTAATTTGTAGGACAATGTGAGTGTTAAATTATATAATTATTAATTAATCAATATAAAATAAATCATTTGGTTTGTAGTTATTTTTTACGACTTCGTTAATCCTACATGGTGGTGAGGGACTATTTGATGAAACTTTACATTTTGTAGGAGCTACCCCTCTGTAAGCTACCACCAACAAAAATTGTACGAAAAAAGTTGGGCGTCTCGTTAAAATAAAGCTGTCCACGAAAAATTAGCTTATTAGTAATGAATGGCAAAAATGATTCTGGAATCCCTAACTGACATGTTCTTACGGGATTAAACAAAATAGTAAAAAAATTGTATAGTAGAACTCTTTGAAATACCTTTTTACTGACACTAGTTTAGTATCACACTCCGGAAAATGGCCATATTTCAGAAACTATTAAAAATTGGATATATTATATTATCTGTTGTCTTCTGTTAAATCTCTTTGATAGATCTTTTAAAGAGTGATAAATTATAACGAGTAAAGAGTTTTATCTTTTAACTTAGGCTCAAAACTAGACGGTTTTCGCCAAATCGGCGGCGCCTTATAATATTAGTATAATGCAACACAGACGATATAGTCGGCGGCGCGCTGCACAGCGCAACGAGCTTATAGGACTGTTGAGCAAAACTAATATATCCAAAACTAATAAAGATAGACATATTAAAAGTAGTATTTTTGTAAATCTCTTTAGACGATCTTTATAATGGTCATATAATATACAGAGTGTTACATTTCAAAATATTGTACTTTTTGTTCTACCCTGTATATCTTAAGAAATAATTAAAATGTGATAATTGGTTCGATAAAAAAACAGAATTAACCCAGCAAACTTACATTTTTGTTAAT